>PVKS010015879.1:0-45058 GCA_004027875.1 Aplodontia rufa
TGAGAAGTTTCTATTTAGCTCTTTGGCCCATTTATTAATTGGGCTGTTAGTGTTTTTGTAGTTGAGATTTTTGAGGATTTTGTAGATTCTGGATATGAGACCCTTGTCAGAGGAATCATAGCCCATGATTCTCTCCATTTCCGTAGGAAACCTCTTGACTCTTTTGATTGTTTCCTTGGCAGTACAAAAGCTTTTTAGCGTTATGGCATCCCATTCACTGATTTTTGTCTTTATTTCCTTCACTTTTGGAGACATATTGAGAAAGTCTTTGCCTACTCCCAAATGCTGAAGTGTTGGACCTAAGTTGTCTTCTATCAGTTGCAAGGTAGCTGGTTTAATACCTAGCTACTTGATCCATTTTGATTTGATTCTTGTGCAAGGAGAAAGATATGGGTTTAATTTCAACTTTCTGCAAGTGGATGGCCAGTTTGTCCAGCATGATTTGTTGAAGAGGCTATTACTTCTCCATGTAATATTTTGTCCCCTTTGTCAAAAATCAGATGTTTAAACATTTGAGGGTTTGTTTCAGGATCATTCTTTACAGACATAGAAAAAGCAATTCTCAAATTCATTTGGAACAATAAGAAACCAAGAATTGCCAAAACACTACTAAGCAAGAAAGATGAAACAGGTGGTTTTGCCATTCTAGGTCTAAAACTTTACTATAGAGCCATAGTAACAAAGACAGCATGGTATTGGTATCAAGATAAGAAAGAAGACCAATGGAATAAAATAGAAAACTAGATTTTTTTTAGAATCACTCCAGTGAACATCATAAATTAATGGTACTGATAAAACCTAATGTACACTGAAATATCCTAGGTTTGTGGCCTCTAGTAGGATGGTTAGTTCTGAGTTCTCTCCCTTTCGGTTTCAACTTAGAGGTCACCAGTGCTCCTCTCGAAAATGGATGCCAAGGAATGGACTCTCCAGGGATGAAGAGAGGGTCCCCAAGGCTGTGCATAATGGTGGGTTCAATCATGCAACAACCATTTTTAGCTCTTACTCCATTCTTTCTTTATTCTCAAAAACATGTTTGATGTTGGAGAAATTGTACCTGGTCTACTCAAACCACAAAAATACCACCAATAATTCAGCAATCACAAAAAGGAACTCCTCTTTCAGTTTGGTGAGAATTAACTCAACACCATGTTGGGACCTAGCAGAACTATGGAACTGTACAACTGGTCACATGACTTGTGAAGGGGTGGCAAATCCAAAGCCCAACATTAAAGTTCCGTTGGTGCCTATCCACACATGGGGACGTGAGACTCTGAAACAGAGTTGTCATCTGCACTGATAGCTCTGACAACTCTCACATGTGTATTTCAGTGACCACAGTGGAACTGTGAGACAAGAAGGAACATGAGTCCTAATCCATCACTCATTTCTTGGTAAACCCCAAAATATTCTTGTTAGCATTAATGAGCAAGAAGAGAATGATGGAATGCAAGAAGCCCTATTGAGTCTTAAGTATCAATTCAAGTATTAATTAAAATATCCTCAGTAATGTACAGCTCAAACACCGCAAAGCCCACAACTATAGGGAGGTCACCATGAGCATTTTTATCCTTAGTCTTACGGCAAAAGACTTAAATGAACTCCTCACTCTAATTCACAGAATTGGTATTTAACCCAAGTCTTCTGCATGTCAGTGTGTTTGATCTTTGGCTACTCCTTGCACCTCACATTTAAATATATTATCAGGGGTTGGAACAGTGGCTCAGGGGAATTGTGTTTGCCTGGCATGCAAGAGGACCCGGGTTCAAATCCCAGCACCAAGTACACAAGTAAGTGTCGGAGCAATGAAAACCAAATGAAAAACTAAGTAAAATTGATTCTCTCTTTCTCTTTCTCTCTCTTTCAC
This sequence comes from Aplodontia rufa, assembly GCA_004027875.1. Lineage (NCBI taxonomy): Eukaryota > Metazoa > Chordata > Mammalia > Rodentia > Aplodontiidae > Aplodontia > Aplodontia rufa. The sequence goes on from PVKS010015879.1 coordinate 1,868, forward strand.
TCTCCCTCTTTCTCTTTAAAAAAATAAAATAAAATATGTTATCGGCCGTGTACAGTGGTGCATACCTGTAATACCAGCAGCCCTGGAGGCTGATGCAGGAGGACCGCAAGTTCAAAGCCAGCCTCAGCAACTTCGTGAGACCCTAATCAACTGAACAAGACCCTGTCTCAAAATAAAAAATGAAAATGGTCCGGAGATGTGATTCAGTGGTTAAACACAGCAGGTTGAATCTCTAGTACCAAAAAAATTTAAAAATAAAATATATTATCAAATCACAGCTTCCATTCATAACTTAAATGTTTACTGAGCAGCCAAAATTGTTATAACCATGCTAGAAATGAGGTCAAATATGCAAAAACCCAGGGAGAAGAATCATGGTCATCACAGAAGAAGGCCAAAATGCAGTAGTGGTTCAGAGAAAGGAAAGAGAGAAAGTTCTGGGAGAACATCCTGGAGGAAGCAGAATTCCAGCTGAACCTGCAGCACAGGGATGATCACGGGAAACACATCAATCAAAGCACAGGAGGACACACAGGACAGAGTCAAGGTGAGGGCAGGGTGCATCTCAGCCAGGGAGAGCATTCCTGTCAAGAGTGCCTTGCTCACAGCTGGGCTCTGGCGCCTCTTAATTTTTCCTGGAACAGAACAAGGTTATACTGCCTCTAAATCAAGCTTCTGAAGGATCCACACCTTTCAAAATCACTGCATCACAAATGGAACTTTAGGGTTTCCCTGGTCCTTCTCCGTGTGTGTATGTGTGTGTGTGTGTGTGTGTGTGTGTGTGTGTGTAGCTGGGAATCCTGGATCAGTTGTGTTGTTAACTGATAGTAAACATATTAAATGTGCCAAATACACACAGGGATTTGGCAGGGTAAAGACAGAGACAAAATTATGTTTTCTCCATGTGAAGCAGAATAGGGACAATATTGTTTGTCTGTTCTCCAGAGCGGCTTGGCAGCTGATGGCCCACCTTCATGGATTTGTGCCATGGGGTGACAGTGAATGTAGAGAGGCTGCTGAGCAGTGGCTGAGGCGCCTGCCTTGATAGCCAACCCTTGATGCGGGGATGGATGGGAGAGCTCAGCCCGGAGACTTCCTCTGGAATATTTCGAATCCTAGACTTGGAAATGCAACTCGAAAATAAGGTGGACTTTGAAAGCTCAGCAGCATTAGGAGCAAAGCAGGCAGGGCTGCAAATAGACCCAGGAGAACAGGTCAAAGTCCTCCACGCGAGCGAAGGACGTAGAAGGCCCCAGAAAGGCAGCTACAGATTCGGTCTCTTTTCACTGCCGCGCCTGCCATCAGGCTTTTTCCCTTCCAGTCTTTCTTTTATTCCTTCCTTCTTTCCCGTTTTAGATATGGTTTCTATTCAGAAAGCTAGACATAGAATCTTTTTTCCAAACAAAAATTTGACTGTTAATCAGACATAAAACATATTATTAATCTTAAGGAATTTTCTGGAAACTTCACTTCTTCCAACCTCCACCTAAAATGAGCAATTCCTTCTTTTCTTAGTGTCTTCTTTCAAGATGTGGTTTGATAAGACTTCATTAAAATAAAGAAAACTGTTTCCAATTAGCCTCAACGTCAGCATCTCTTTGCCATCGAGGTGAGTCAAGGACACTGAGGTTGGGACAACCGACAGGCTGGTCTTTGCCACTGAGGCGGGAAGCTGACTTGAAAGGTACAAAACACAGATGGCAGGCTTAGCCAGCCTGGCTGCTGCTCTAGTCCACACCCAAGGTGCAGTAGCACATGTAAAGCCACAAGGGTGGAGTCCTAGGAGAAGAATAACAGAAGAACCATTCAGCAGGAAGGCAGCCCATGCCTGCGACCCCAGAGCCGCCTCACCCACATCCAGAGAGAGAGGGAGGAGTGCTACAGGCTCTCCCAATCATGGACCACATTCCAGGTGGTGATAGGCCCAGGATGGTGCATATTGACATACCGGAGAGTCCCGGAGCTAACACGAAATCTGGCTAGAAATAGCTGAAATTATTATTTTGATAAATAGTATTTCCAAATGTTATACTTAGAAAGGAATGAGCTATTTTAGGTTCTACTGGGATGTGTACCCCAATTATGGTCATCCTGTGTAAGATGATGGTCAAGGGTGGAGGGGTGCCTACATCTTTGAGGAGTTTTTTTTTAAATAGAAAACATATGATTTTCTTGACTCATCTCTATTTTTAAGCCCAAAGTACACATTACCCAATTTCTGCAAAGATGAATCACTGTAGGCATTTCATTTTCAATGAAGTTTCATTTCTAAAGATCAGGATCACCCCATCAGCAGAGATAGCAGTGTGGTCACAAATGAAATAAATGTCCCCAAGTATTTATCATAATATGCAACTGGCCATCTAAATCTAATCAAAGACTTAAAAGAAGATACTAAGAGTCTTTAGGAAAGAATTTTTAAAAAGAAAGGGAAAAAATGAAAGAAACAGACACTATTTTTTTTATTTTCCATCATATTGAGAGTCTACTAGGAATTCAGTATGATTTTACTGTCAGAGAGAGCCAGGTTCAAATCCTGGCCCTGGTACCTAATAGTTGTGTGACCTGGGGTTAAATACTTCTCATGGAGCTTCATTTTCCCCTCCTGTGAAACAGGTCCAATTATACTGCATAAAGTTTTTATGAGAGCTGTGGATACTAGATTAGAATATGAGTTTCCTGAGAACAAGGCATCTTACCCATTGCCGCGCACCCAGAACTAAGTACTGAACCTGATGTGTCGCAACAGTGACATCGATTACTAACGCTCAGCAGATGTTTATATGTGCCAGGTCCTGTCCTAAATATGTTACACATTTCAAACCATGTACTCCTAACAACCCTGTGGTTTGGGTGCTATCATTCTCTAATTTATGGCTGGGGAGACTGAGGCACTGAGCAATTGAATTACCAAGGTTACGCTAAGCAGAAGAGCCAGGACTTGAACACTGACTTTTCAGTGCTATAGGATAATATTTATGGAATGAATAGATGAACTAGCACACACACCAGCACTTAGAAATACTCAGCCACAAGGTCGGCACTCAACAAATATTGGTTTCCTCTGTTTGTTTCCTTTTGTCTTTATATTTGGGAGGACAGGAAGTATACAAGAAAGTACAGTCTCTGCCTCGGAGACATGCCATGTTGTTGAGGAAATATGAACAATTACAACTAGAGAATTATGTGGAAGGTTATTTAAAACTAAATTGCTTGACATAGACTAGGTGTCTCAGTCTGCTTTAAGTTGTTGTAATAGAATGCAATAACTCTGATTAGGCAACTTACCATGAACAGAAATTTTTTTAACTCATGGTTCCAGAGGATAGGAAGTTCAAGAACATGGCACCAGCCCTGGCAAGGGCCTTCATGATGTGTCACCCTATGGTGAAAGGCAGGAGGCCAAGAAAGGGTATGAGAGAGAAAGCAAGAGGGGGCCAAATTTGCTTTTATAAAACCTACTCTAGCACTGGGCATGGTGGTGCTTGCCTGTAATCCCAGCAGGTTGGGAGGCTGAGGCAGGAGGATCTCAAGTTCAAAGCCAGCCTCAGCAACTTAGTGAGGCCCAAACAACTTAGTGTGACCCTGTCTAAAAATAAAAAATAAAAGAGCTGGGGATGTGGCTCAGTGGTTAAGCACACCTGGGTTCAATCCCTGGTACCTAAATAAATAAGGAAATAAATAAAATAATAAAACCCTATCTGACAGAACAACATTAATGGATTATGAGAGTGAATGGAACTTGCAATCTAAACACCTCCCAACATTGTTGCATTGGGGATTAAATTTTGCATACATATTTTTGGGGGACACAGTTAAACCATACCACCAGTGGTTACAAACAAGGGTCGTCTTGCTCCCCCAGAATATTTGGCAATCTTTGAATGTTTTTAGATTGTCACACTAGTATTTGTGCCACATATACTAGTTAGTAGAAGTCAGAGATACGGTTAAATATCCTAAAATGCAAAGAACATCCCCACAACAAATTCCAGCCCCCATACCATTGGTGCTGAGATTGCTAAAGCTGAGAATTCCTGGCGTAGGCTGTAAGGTTGTAGTCGTTCTAAGGTAAGAAAGAGAAACACCTGGAAGCTAGAAGAGCCAGAGTTTATTTTGCTAATGAGGTAAGATTGTTTTAGGGGAATAAGATTCAAGTTAATGAGAAATGGCATGTTGAAGGAAAGAGCATAGCCTCCATTGCCATTCATCTCTGTTTCTATGCACTAGTGAATATCTACACGTAATGCATTCCCATGTACATAAAAAGAAGGATATGTGGATTAATTCTAGCATTAGCCTGAAAGGTTTGACCTGTACTCATGCTTAGGAAAACAATGATCAAGACTAGAAATTATTAGCACTACAAATAAATGGATGACATTTCTATCAACCCAATTAATAAAAATATTTTCTTTGTTCTCTTTATTCACAAATTTGAGAAAAGATTTAACTGGGAACCTTGTAGATACTCATACATGTATCTTCTCTACTCAAAACCTAGAAATCACTTAGCACAGGCTCCAGTTGGACTCACGAACGAGATTTAGACATCCCAGATCACGTGTGATGAGCAGGGAAGACTAATCACAACACCCTGCCTTCCTAGAAATCACTTTGTGTGTGTTCCTGTAGGTTCTCTCTAAAAAGAATGTGTCCCAAAGAAGCCAGACCCAACCAGCTTGATCCGGAAAAAGAGCCTCAATCACTGACGGTGATGGTGAGTGATAACGTTCCCAGCACCTTGTGATCAAATCCAGCCAAACGAAACCTCATTAAATCACACAACCATCCTCCAAAGGGAGTATTGAATAGAGGTTAAAAGCACAACTCAGGGATGAGGCACCTGGATTCATATTCCAGTTCCACCTCTTATGAGCTGTGTAACCTTGGACAAATTACTTAGCTTTTCTGAGCCTTCACCTGTGAAAATTAGTTAATAACTCATAATAATACATGTAAATTGTCCTGAGAATTAAATGCAGTAATTGACGTAAAGGGCTAATTTACAGTGCTTAACACAGGATAAGCGCTCAGTAAAACCTAGCTAATTACTGCTTTAAAAAAAGAGATATAATAGAGATTGAATTATCTGACGTGTGAAAATTTCCGTACCCTGTTTTAATGCAGACTACACTGTTTTCTTCCAATGGAGGATAACACAAAGATGGTAGATAGCTCTTGCTTCTTCCACCACTGGACTCTTCTTTTTAGTGAATTTGGGGTTTCTTGGCATTCTCAGGGAATTCTCAGTAAACTTGTGTATTGCACTCTGGGAGAACTTCAGTAGTTCTTGAGAGCAACTTCCTGCTTGTTAAAACGACAGGCAGTATTATTCACATTATGCCATTATATTTGTGTTCACAGGGATTTCACATTACAAATCTAATGCATATAACCATCGATTTTACAGTAACAAACTGCACATACCAAATTACTTGCCCAAAGAAACACTAAAATAAATTACAGAACTAAAATGCAAGGCCCTCTGATCATGCTTGGATGTCCATACGTTTTCCATCGTTCTATCCAGTCCACCTGACCACAGAGCAAGTTCAAGGAGTGGGTGAATGAATGCTCTGATATTTGTATCCAATCCTTTGCCAGAACAAAACAGGTTTAATTATCCTTGAATGCCTGAGCATTGATCAAGTAAAGGTATGGGTTGAGACCAGATCCAAAGCAATCAAGTGTATTGATGAAGTGTATTGCACATGATGGGAACCCAGATCAAACTGGATCAAGCATAGCAAGTAATACATTAAGTGGTATTTGTGCAAATTTCAAACACCAAGCTTGTTTCAGCAAGTACAGACTCAGGTGCTCCAACATACTACCAGGTCCTCCAAAAGCTCTTCTCAGTGATGTAGCCACATCAATGTTTATAGCCACACAATTCACAGTAGCTAAGCTATGGACCCAACCAAGATGCCTGAAACAGATGAATGGGTAAAGAAAATGTGGTCTATACACACATTGGAGTACTACTCATAAGGAAGAATGACTGTGTGGCATTTGCTGGCACATGCATGGATCTTGAGGCTATCATACTAAGCAAAATAAGTCAGTCTCCAAAAGTCAAAGGTGAATGTTTTCTCTGATATGCAGAAACTAACCCTAAACAAGTAAAAGATCAGAGGAACAGACAAAGGGGAAGGAGAAGGAGGCAGGAGGGATGGAATTGGGAAAGCTCATGGAATGAATCAGACCTAACTTTCCTATGCTCATATATGAATATACCATAGTGAATCTCATCATCATATACATCAACAAGACACTAGCTTTAAAAAAAAAAGCCAATTAGTAAATAACAGAAAGATCAGTAGAGTAGAGGGAAGAGAACAGGGGATGGGAGAAAGGGAGGGGAAGGGGAAATACTGGGGACTAAATTAAAACAAGTTATGCTCCATGCTTTTATAATTATGTCATTGTATATCATATTGTCATGTGCATCTAAAAAGAACCAATAAAAATGGAAAAAAACCTCTTCTCTAACCCTATTTCCCATAGTCTGTGAGAGGCACCCCATAATAAATTGTGCTTTCTCATGACAACATTGGACCACAATAGACTCTTTTTGCTTTGTTTTGTTTTGGTTTTTATTTTGAGACAGGATATTACTAAGTTACTGAGGACCTCACTTAGTTTTTGAGGCTGGCCTCAAATTTACTATCCTCCTGCTTTAGTCCCCCAAATTGCTGGGATTACAGGGATGTACCACCATTCCAGGCAATGAATTCTATCTAATTCATGCTACTCTTTATGACATAGCTCCAGTACCTGGTATGATTACTTTAATTTAAAAAAGAAGTCAGAGGAAATGAACCAAAAAAATAGTAAAAGGTATGATTCACTTTAGTTCTCAGTTTATCAAATGCATAATATTTGAAACATAAATAAGGATGAAAATGTAACTTTGCAAACATTTTTCCCAAATTATATATAAGTTCACTACGCACAGCCTGCTACCAGTTTGCAGTAAATGGTTTACTCTTATCAGAAAACTTCTGAAATATTTAGTTTTTTAATAAAAATAATTCAAAAGCTTTGTCCTGCCCTCTGTTACAGCCCCTGACACACGGCATTGTGATTTGTTGGTGGTGTGTTGTGCTTGTCTGTATGTAACTATATAGGAGGGTGGGGAATAATTGGAGATATTGAAGGGAGTGAAAAGATTGTGAACTTTGGAGTTCTTCAACACTGAAGGTGACCGCCAGATTCTTCATCTACTTATTCATTCATTCATTTCTCCATTTCACAAATGATCAGTTAAGTACCAGAGACATCCAAAAGTCAGATCTGCCTACCTTCACTAACATGAACTTTTTAGACACTTCTTCCCAACCCCCTGCTTTGCTTAAACAATGTGTTTGGGTTGACTGCAATGGGTTTTGGTACTTTCAAATAAAAGGATACTGAATGACATAGAACCATATGAACTACAGCTCTCAGAGCATGCCCTGAGAACAGTGAGCATTTGATAAATATTAATGGAAGGGATGGTCAAAGTGTCCAAACAGAGCACAAACATGGCATGGTCTCAGGAAGGTTACTCTAACACAGGCAATATTTAAACAAGCCTAGGAAAATGGTAAGTCTCAATGCTTTATGGGGGCTTCAAATAGCATAGCAAGAGGTCCATGCACAATGAACTCTGAGGTCCCATCCAATTCTGATATGCTGTGCTTTCAGTTCACATTCAGATACTCTTTGGATAAATTTTGAATTCCATATTTTCTGAGATAAAGTATCATGTCCCCATTAGGAAGAATATCACATTCAGATTTATCTCCATTCATCCTGCCAACACCTTTTTTTAAAAGAAGTGAAAATCCTAATGGCCATCCACTAAATACTGTGGAAGTGATTTGGAAAGATTTGTTATTGACACTCAACAGAAAGTTACTGCCCTCTTGTTTGATTCTCTTTTAATACTTTGATATATGTCATGGATTTGTCTAAAATATTCCTGCCTGTTATTTGTGCTTTGAGTGTTTATATGCAATAAATATCTTTAAATATGAAAAAATAGCTAGTGTGTGAACAAGAACTACCGAGACAGATGGGCCTACAACAAGCACATTTGGCCTGTTGCAACACATAATTTCATCTTTAAGAAACTGCTATATAACTCATACGAGGTACTCAGCTGTAATATCATCCAGATAGCATGGAAGAAACTGGCAGTGATGGATGATGGAATGATCGTTCACTTATTCAGCATATGACATTTGTACTCATAGATTTGTCTTCCATTTGAGGAAAGCAATGACAGTCTATCACCGTGTTTATCATTTACTTGCCCCAGTTATCTCCTGCATACAGGTCCACTCCCTCGCTGCTAGGTGTAGAAGATTTTATCATCCTATATGCGAAGTGGGTTGACAGGCTCCATAAACTGTACTTGAAAAGGAAAGCAAGTAAAGGAATTTGTTCCCTGGATGGTATCTTAAAATTGATGTTGTATACAGTTAATCTACTTCTGCTGTTTTTTCCCCAATAGATATTAATGTAGGTGTGACAGAACACGGAGACTGATGCGAATGGATGAAAGACAGATATCCTTTATGAAACTCAATGATGATCGAGGTGGTACCTGTGGATCTTGCCATTAATTCCCTTGTAGGAAAAAATGACTTATTTAATAACATTTAAATTTTCTTTTTTTGCCCTAAAATTCAAGTTGTGTAAATATCTCACTGCATAGTTCCTAGAAGACAACCTTGATTTGGCGTACGAAATTTGGTGTGTGACGTTTGGCTTCAGCTGGAACAATATACGGTTTCCATGTAGACAAGAGGGGAATTATATCTAATCAGAGTCTGTGGCACTTATAATACATGCAATTAGAAAGCAGAAGATTTGATTTCCCATACCAGTTTCATACAAACATGTAATCCATCTCTTAGGAGAAAATGAACTTCTTATAAGAGTTTCCTACAAAATAAAAAATTGATGTCAGGGCTCTTAAAGAACACAGGTCCTTCCTGACTACCTACATTTTCAATAATTTGGTCTTCTAAGAAGAAAATTCTGAAGAAGGAAAATACATATAAGTAAATTTGAGTAAGGAAGTTTCCATGGATCAGAAGGAAGATTCAAAATTTAAGCAAATGTGTTTTCTACACATGGGACTACTTTTTAATAGAACCTCTCATCAGAATCCTGAGAACAAGAGATTTTGTTCTTTTAATGCTATGTGAAAATCATTAGCCAAACACTTTGACATTGGTCATAGTGTTTCTATTTTCAGACATGGAAGATAAACAGGTAAGTAAGATAATTGCCTTTTTCCCAAAAGGAGCTCACATATAGGAAAGCAAAAATGTTAACATTATGATAAGGTGATTCAACAATGCTAGGCATTGTTATCTGAATGTCACGCGCAAGGCATCGGAATTCAGAAGTGCTTTGGACTTCTCAATAGCAACACCAGAGAGAAGCCATAGAATTTTCCAAGATGTTGGTGGATAGCAGTCTCAGGGTTACTGGCTGTAGCCAATGTCAAAAGCATTCAATCCAGACTGTAGCAGGACACAGGCTCCCAATACTTCTCAAATTGTGGTGTGGGAACCAATATCTCACCTGAGAATTGGTTACAAATATAAATTCCTCAGCCCTATCTCAAAACACCTGAATCTTTAGGATTGAGACCAAGGAATCTGTGCTGTAAGGAGACACCCACGTAATTCTGATGAATGGAGAACTATCCCTCAAGCTTCAGAGCTACAGCTCTAGCTCATTCTTAAAGGAGATAAAGTCCTTAGAACATCTGATAGATGTGAGCATCTTTGAAGAAAATTAGGAAACTGCCAAAGAGGTTAGAGATGAATTTGTGATAAGTACAATGCAAAGGAAAACAAAAAAAGGATAAGAAATGGAGATCAGTAAATCCAGGGAAAACAAATGTTCTACCCAGAATGACTAAGCAACCCTGGTTTGCAGTGTGACTCAAGACTGACACACACTCTTAATCATAATCATGTTAAAACCAAATACTGATCTAATAGAACTGAGAAGTAACTATGTTGAGAGATGGTGAGTGACAGGAAGTAGGCTTTTGTAGTAGGGCTGTAGGATCGGGTGAGCATGGAGAACTTTCATCATCTTCAATAGAAACTCAGTAGATAATACCTGAAACTGAAAAATCAAGATGTATATCTATTCAAAGATATGAAGATTGATGTCGGAAGATTCAGCTAGAGAAGTCAAAAACAATTGGCTCTCAGACAAACAAATGAGGAAGATTGATATTTTTTCACAATAAATCTTTCAGAACAAATTGACTCTTCATATTTTGGGCAACTTTAACTTGGATGAAAAATAAAATCCAAAGTAAATGAACACAAAAACATTCCCTCCTCTCCTTAAAGATACCTTCCCAGTTCTATGATCATCATTCTCTCTTCTTGACTTTCGGGGCCCTTGATGTCTATCCCAGGGTTGGTAAGTTATAGACCCGCCTGTCTGTTTTCATAAAGGGAATTATTAGAATGGAGCCATGCCCATTCATTCATATATTGTCCATGGCTGTTTCCATGTTATGACAGCAGAACTGTGATGAAGATAATACAGTCTGCAAAGCCTAAAATATTTATTGTCAATCTCTTTATCAAAACAGCTTTCCAACTCCTGATATGCCCACCCACTTAGCACCTAAAACAATACTTCATATTTTTTATTTTTTCCTTCCTACTAGATATCACTCAAATCTTCAGGCAACCACATTAGTTGGGGAGTATCAAGTTACCGATGAAGCAACAACAATTTTTAAAAAAGACAAAAAACACAAAACTGGGGTGTAGGGGGCCAGAGCAGTGACTAAGCAGTATAGTGCTTACCTGGCATCTGCAAGCACCCAGGTTCACACCCCAGCACCACATGCACAACTAAGTGTTGGAAAAACAAAAACCAGATGAAAAAAGAAAATAAAATTTACTGCCTCCCTCCCTCTCTCTCTCTCTCTTAAAAAAAAAAAATGAGAAAACTGTTCAAGGTCAAAGTGGTGGAGTTGAGATTCAAACGGGGTTCTGTCTGAAACCAACATGAGTATTCTTAAAAAACCAGCCAGGAAGAATATCAATATCAAGAACATGGAGAGATTTGAAGGTTAATACAAAATACGGGCCTTGTGGCGAGTGTTGAATCAGCTTTTCATGCTGCGACTTTTCCTTCTCCTAGGTGGAAGCTCTGTTTTGGACAAGAACAGTCTTGTGATCATCTGCATATCCCCTGTGCCTGGAACATAAGAAGTGCTCAAATTTCTTGATCGATGACAATAAAGACGAAGGTGAAAGGACCACTTATAATTCTCAGAGCAAATTCCATTCATCCCAAGGAATTGAAGTGATACATTTTTAGAGGACTAAAATGTGCTCTGAGCTGCATTTTAGTTGAAGCTTTCTGAATAAATAAAGCATAATTGTGTGGAAGAACTCTCACATTAAGGCATCAATGATGCTCATCCATCTTCTTGTGGAAAAGCTCAGATTTCCTGTTACACACTTGTCTCAATCTAGACCGGAACCTCTCAGTGGCAGAAGCTTGGTGTTCATATGCTCAGGAAATTCTTCTGGGCACCTGTTTTGCTCTAAGACTAACAGCTAAAAATAACCAAGTAATAATGCATTGTTGGTGTGAGGTTTGCTACATGTCCCAAAATGTATTCCAAAAACATTGAATATAAACTTTTTTTTAACCAACTGGGTCATCAAAAAGCAGAAACCTAGTATGAATTACTCCAGGGAAAATGACATTGTTGTTTTGGTTGGAAAGTTCCTTATGACTGATATATAACTAGCTATGTACGCTAGCTTATATAAAAGCAATATTGTTTTTCTTTAAAGTGAATGGAATTATTGAAAGGAATAATTCATGACTTAGAAGAAGCACAGAATACTCCATCCTCACCACCCACCCTACACAACATTCCCTAGTCATCATCCAACATGAATTTGGATAACTTGCAGAGCGATAATTCGCCCTAGCTGCTAAGGGGGTCAAGTCTCAAATGACTTGCTTTCATTAATTCAGTTCACTCGAGCATTTTAAAGTATGTCCTAAATGTTCAGGCATCATTTAGGACTCTTATAAAAGTCATTTCCTTTTATAAGGGTAAAATCAACATCTTTTTTTTTTTTTAAGAGAGAGGGACAGTGAGAGAAAGAGAGAATCAATTTTATTTAGTTTTTCATGTGGCCTTCATTACTCTGAAGCTTCATTGTGTATGTGTTGCTGGGGTCCGAATTCACATTCTTTGCGCATTCCAGGCAAGCACCCCAACCGCTGAGTCACTGCTCCAGCCCCTAAAATCAACAATTTTAGAGCTTACATTAGGAAATCAGATTTTAATTTCTTAGAAGTGCATCAGTCTAATTCATCTTCTATATGATAGCCCTTTAAGTATTTGAAAGAAATGCCACCTTCCTGGATCATTCTCATCTCTGTGTAAATAGCTTCTGTCCTTAAATCCACTACTCAAGTGACCTGGCTTTATCTTTCCTCTTCCTTTCCAGTTGGTTTAATGCCTTCCTCCAACAGGATCCCCCAAAGTGTTGTTCTGCATGTAGTTTGACTACTAGAAAGGAAAGTCTAGCTCCTCTCCTTTACTTATCAGTGTACTTATTAAGACAAGTTTGGTGAACAACCCTATTTTGGGTAGTAAAGTTCTGACATTATAATTAAACCTAAGGTTCTTAAACTTTATTTAAGTGGACTGCTTCAAAACCATGTTCCTCCTTTCTTGCATTTATGGGGCTGATTTTAGAGATTTAGGCTCACTGTGTTTCTATCTACTAACTTTTGATCTTAACCCCGCTTAATTGTTCAAGTTTTAAACATTAGTGAGATTTGGGGGCATAGGGATGAAAGATATGATTTTTGCTCTCCAGTCTGACGGTAATGATGGACAAGTTAACAAAGAATTTTCAATCAGGATGTCAAATGCTGTGATTGTTGTAAGCGTGGAATAAAACACTAACACAGAGAAGGGATGCACACTGCTTTTTTGTTTTGTTTTGTTTAGAAACCTGCAAGAGAGGGAGATAAAAAGGCAAAACTATAAAGACTCCTCAGAAGAGGAGATATTTGATGTGTATTTAAGGATAAATAGAAATTAACCAGGCCAAGGACAGATTAATGACATTCTTGACCATGCTGTCCAACGTGTCAGCCACAAGCCGCAAACGGCTCTTGAGTACTTGCGATACAGCCTGTCCAAACTGAAATATCCTGTAGTCTAAAACACATCAGATTTTGAAAATTTAGTAAGAAAAGAATGTAGAATGTCTTATTAATAATTTTTATATTGGTAACATGTTGAACTCATATTTTGGATATATTTGGATCAAATAAAATACATTGTTAAAATTGATTCCATCTGTTTCTTTTTACTTGTTTTAACATGGCTACTAAAAATTTTAAATTACTTATGCAGCTCACATTATTTTTCTGTAATGAACAATGTTACTCTAGAAAGTAAGAACAAGCAAAAAGATGTGGAGGAAGAACTGCAAGAAATTTGGAGAGGTTGGACTTTCATGACTCTAACTTTTTTTTCTTTCATCGTGCCAGGGATGGAAACCAGGGCCTCAAGCACTCTAGGAAAACACTCAATAACTGAGCTCTATCTCCAGTCCTGACTCTAATTCTTGATTCAATCATCTTTCATTTTCATCTACCATTTTGGACAAATACATATATTATCATTTCAAACATAATAATGAAAATATTTGATACTGTGACATCTCAAGACCTGCCATTGGTTACTTTTCTTATGATTAACATCAATCTATCTTTCAGATTATTACACATTCAAGTATACTGCATTTAACCCATGCTTCTTCACCCTGTTCCAACTATTGGACATATGGGTAAGGAGGCAAACTTTAGGAAATGATGCAAAGATCAGTGGTTTCTAGGACCTCAATGGGAAAAAGGCAAAAAAGCAGAACACATAGGATATTTAGGGCAGCCAAACTTCTCTGTGTGACATTATAATGATGGATACATGTCAGCCTCATAGAACATGCAACACCAACAGTGAACCTTGATATAAACCATGGACTTGGAGTGACAATGATGTCACAACACAAACTTCTCAATTGTAACAAATGCCCCACACTGGGAGGACAAGTTAATAATGGGGAAAGCTACACAGGAGGAAGTACATGCAAAATTTCTGTAACCTCTACTCACTTTGACTGTGAACCTCATACTTTGTTAAAAGCAAAGCATGTTTGAACTGCAGCGGTGGCTTAGCGGTTTGAGCACTTGCCTGGCACGTGCAAGGACCTAGGTTCAGACCCCAGGGCCACATGCACAAGTAGGTATTGGAGAAACAGAGGTCAGATGAACAAAATTAAGTTGATTCTCTCTTTCCTCTCACTCTCTCCTTCTTTCTTAAAAAAATTCACTTATAAAAAAAAAGTAAAGTGTGTCTAAAAAAATTTTTTTTAAATCACCTTTAGAGCCTATCAGTCTTTCTGACAGGCGGTACTGTGGTGCTTTCCACTGTTCTTCAGGAGGTCCCTCTTGAGATGAAGGCTGTGGCATCCACAGTGGTGACCAGCTAGGAAGAACACTCTGTCTAGTTTTCCCGTTCTCTACTTCGATATAGTCCCTGACTCCATCCTGGAGGGTCACACCCCAAAAGAAGCCAACTGTACAAAAACCCTTTCCTTTGACTCGCTCTTTTAGAGAAACTTAAGCTAAGACTGTTCTTACGAGGAGTACCCTGGAAATCAAAAGTCAGGATGTGTTTCAGAAATGGTTCCACTTATCGGCCAGACACTAACACCAGGCACACCAAAGCATCAACGCTGCACATTACTCAACCCCGACAAGCTGGGTTGAAGACCAGATGGTGAAGGACGCTTTAAGTGGCAGCAGTGGCACTGGAGTGGTACTTGTCACAACCAGTCCCAGCCCAACATTAGGTTGCCTGCCTGCTCCCTATGTGTATAATTGGAATGAATATCCTTAGCACCCAGTGCAATCCTCAAGATGGTTCTCTGACATCTGAAATAGAGTTATCATGAGACAAAAAGGCATGAAAAAATTATCAGGTAACTCAGAAAGCTTCCAGTGCTAAGCAGGATCCAGGCTATGGGGCAAACTGTTCCGCCACTGAAGATGTTTGATGCAGCAGTGATGGTGTACATGGTAGGTTAGGACGCTATGCAGTCTCTGACAAGCCCTGGTGCAAATGAGACAGACACCAAGGGATCTGTCTCAAGGCCATGTAATCAACTGTAGAATATTTTCTGCCATTTTAAAAACATCTCCTGGGGCTGGAGCAGTGGCTCAGCTGTTACAGTGCTTGCCTGGCATGCGCAAGTACACGGGTTCAAACCCCAGCACCATGTACACAACAAAGCGTCTGAGCAATGAAAGCCACATGCAAAACTAAATAAAGGTGATTCTTTCTTTCTCACTGTCCCTTTGTCTTAAAAAAAATAAATAGCTCCTGGTATCACGCTAGACCCTAGGTGGAGAGTGACGACCTGACCACTTGACACTGTCACCATGAGTTAGGAGTTGTCCATCAAGAGCTGAGTGTAATCAGATTTATTGAGTCTTACATTCAGATGGGTACTGCAGCAGCCTAGCAGACCCACAAGGCAACAATAAGTTGTAAAAACAGATTCCCCTATCACCTTCCTTCAGTTCATTGAAGCCTCCCCTTCAATTAAAACCTGTAGCCTCGCGCCGGGCTGATTTGCTTAAACCAGTTAGCTCAAGCAGAACCAAAACTCAGGCCTGGACTACGCCGTAGGAATGCTGAGAGAAACTGGCCCATCATTTCACTACAGCCCACTTGGGGATGGGAGGCTATTTTGCTGTTCAATTTTTATGTGAAGAAAAATGATTTAAAATACAGATATGCAAGAATATTGGTGTAAAAAAAGCTTAGTTGATTTTTAAGAGACCTGGAAATAATATAATTTCATCATTTGTCAGGCAAGGAAATGTGGATAAGATGTACATGGATGAATCTATGTTTGTGGGCACAAAGCACAAAGATATTTTGCCTTTTGACAGTGACCATGACAAGTGTAAAGGTGGTATCCAGTAACCAGGTGGCATGATGACTTACCTGTGACTCTCAGTTGGCCTCTCTCTGCCCTCTCCAGTGCTAGTGCAATCAGCCCACAAACAAAATATCATGCAGGCAGAGATGAGGACTATGCATAGGTCCAAAAGATCATACCAAGACAAACTTAGGTATTGCTGTTGGTGATTGTCCAATAGCTCAGCACTTGTGTCTGCAATATGGTATGATCTGTCAAGAAAAGCAGTCTGTGGGCAAATGGTGAATTTGTCAGACTCCTCCATCCCCATGGGGGACAGCAAGTTACTCTCACAGAATTCACACTTATTCTGTTCATAAGTTTATTTTTCCTTTAAGCAGTATCTCTGGCAGGGCCACTGCCTGAGACCTATGTACTACCTGATTTTCTAACCTACAATCTCTTACAACATATTCGATCAAAGGATTCAAGTTCAGGATCAGAGATCAACACAACATCCAGAAAAAGGCAACTTAATAGAAAGATAAAATGACCTGTTAAAGACTCAACACAGGCAGCCTCACAACCTGTGTTCTTGGGGCACTGTACTACATCAAGTCCTTTCCCAACATGAAACGTAAGGCACGTGAGATTTTTAAATGTTTTTATTTTTATTTTTGGTAACAAGGATTGAACCCAGGAACACTTAACATCTGAGCCACATCCTCAATTCTTTTATATTTTACTTTGAGACAGGGTCTCTCTAAATTGCTTAGGGCATTGCTGAGTTGCTGAGGCTGGCCTCAAACGTGTAATACTCCTGCCTCAACCTCCCAAGTCACTGGGATAACAGTGCCATTGTAACCTGGCAATTTTAATTTTTTGACTATGATAATGTATTACCGTCAGAACAAAAATAAATTGAGTCAAATTTCAGGCAAATAGCAACATTCCATTGAGAAGAGTATGATTCTTTACTACGGAAACTCAGCAAGAAATAATAATAAAGGGAATATTCTTAAAACTGGTGAGTAAGGTTTCATAATGTTATGATTTTTTTCTTTTTTCAATATAGTGGAATCAGTAGAAATTTGGGGAATCAGATACATCTGTCTAACACAAATGTGTGACTTGGACCAAATTAACTGTTGCTTTTTCCTCGTGTATAAAAAAAGATTATATGTACATATGTTATACACATATATGTACATATACTCAATTCATGCACACACACACACACACACACATATATAATTATTTTGAGGAATGAATGAGATAAAATTTTAAAAACACAAAAGCTCTTGTGTCCAGTATGTAATGGTTACTCAACAAATGATAGAAATACTGTTCTTTGCTCTTAAACTCCAGACTAACTAATACTACAAATGCCTCTTTCATTTAAGAAGTCTAAAGAAAGGACCCAAATATGTAATACAAAAATTCAACATTTCACTGGGTTTTTTTGTATTTAGAAAACCTTGTTCATAAAAATGAAAAGACCTAAAATAAAATATATATCAGTCATATATAAGTTGCCTCAATAAATTATATTTGACTAGTCTAGGGTCCGTCTTAAGTGCTAGAAATACAACAGTAAATCAACGAAGGCTTGCATTTATATTCTAATGGGGAGAGACAGTCAATGCACAAATATGTAAGTGAGGTATCAGGAGTCTATAAGGTTCCACAAAGAAAAGCTAACGTTGGCTATGGGAGACAGAGAGGGAGACGATGAGAACAACTATTTCGGAAGAATTGTGGTGGACCCTCTGAATCAAGGCATAGAGAACTAAAGGAAACTTAGTGGACAAAGCTTGCAAACACCAGACAGAAGAGCTGTCTACACTGAGAGAACAATGGTGTAGGCCCTGAGAGGAAGCCAACCTGGCAAGTGAGAGGAACAGAATGTACGGAATAGAGCAGATGAGGGAGAAAGTCAGGGAAGAGGTGAGAGAGGCAATGGAAACGTAGGTGGTGTGGGTGCTGTCACCTCTGTAAACATGCTGGCTTTTCCTCTAAGTGAGGTGGAAGGTAGCTGAAGGTTCCAAGCTGAGGAAAGACAATCTGAACTATTTGTAACCACATTGTTCTCATTGCTGGCTTGATAAGAGGGCAAGTGTAGGAGCTAAGATGGCAGTAAGGAAACTATTGTCAATACGCACAGAAGAAAAAGACGATGGCTTGGGCTCAGCTTTCCATGTAGAGGGGAATGTCATGAAGTCGTGGGAGGGTTGTGGATTTATTTTGATGATAGGTAAAAAACAGATGCAATAACATGTTGACTGTATATGAGGAGTAGAGTTCAGGTTTAGAAAGAAGATTTTGGCAAGAACAACTAGAAAAGGTGAAGTGACATCTGCTGAATTGAAGAAGACTACAAAGAGGAGCTGGGCTGATGTCCGTGTATCTTGAGATGTTCCCAACTTTCCCCATGAACTGTTTTTAAAGATTTTGAGTAAGAGCCAACTGAATAAGCAGCTCTGTTGAGATGAGTCTTTGGGGTGCTCTGATTACATGCTATTTTTAGCTTTCTTTTATCCTCAATCTAAACAGGATATTAAAACATGCAATAAGGTATACGCCTCGGGGAATTCAGAGAAATGTAGTACCATACATCCAGCATACCATCTGTAACCCTCTCATATTTCTTATATCTTCATGATTCTGTGGATGGTCCTGTGATCTCCAGGGTATAGGCATTAAGAAGGCAGGCAACTGGGTTACTTTAGTGGGATTTCATTTTTTCTGCATTTGACCCCCTCTATTTTCAACAATACTAATAAATTATTCCCAAAATAGAAGTTATCAATTTGGACTCTAAAAAATCTAAATACATTGAGCAATTTGATTAGCATTTTGAATGATCAGTTTCTGGCAACTTCCTGTTGAAGCTCATTTAAAGATCTCCTCTATTGCTGAAGTATCTTGTGACCTTTGGCTTAGCTTTCCTTCAGGGAAATAGTATAGCAGCTGTTCTTTGCTCTCAATCTCCCTGAACACATCCAACTGACACCTTGGTGGTTTCCTTTTTATAATTCTACTATTTTTCTTTACAGAAAATAGTTGGTTTATATTTTTAATTTTATTTGATGCCTTTGTTAAAAGAAAACTTAGCCTGAAACAAGGAGTCAGTCAACGTTAATTTAATCTGAACAGGCTGATAGAAGCTCATTTCTAACCATTCTGGAAAGCACATTTAAAACATACTAGAATTTTTACAAAGCTTATTTTTTCTAATGAAAAAAGAAAGCTCAAATCCAAACTTCCATTTATATGTATAATTCACTTAAGCTAGAAGAAAAATGTCAAGCAGTTTTATATGCCACAGGTAGAAATAAAAATAAAAAGTATTAACAATGTCTTGATAAGACATGTAGTAAAAGTTGATTTGTGTACTAGTAATGAAGGAAATGGTGCTTGAGAGGGATACCAGCAAAGAAATAAGATTCTATTGATGCAAAGAAAAACTCTGTACATTCAGATACATGGGAATGATTTAAAAAATAAAAAACCACAGGGCCTAGAGCAAAGGGAAAAATAACATTAAAATTTAGATTTACACAAGGGACCAAAAAATGCACTAAATCTTAAAGTAAGTAAGAAAATTCAATTAAACTCAAACTTGAAAGTGGGTATATAATTTCAGCTGACTGCTTTAAATGCTTGCTAATCAAGATGAATGATTATTTCTATTTAGGAGACCATTTTGAAAAAAAATTAATTCTGGATTAAACCTAAAAAAGAATGATAGGAGTATGCTTTTAAAAATAAATAAATAAATAAAAGTGAAAATTGGTTCATCTAAATAATACCAAATATTTCAGGCAGTAATATTTGTGGTAAGGAAAGATTAAAAAATATTCTTCCAAATCTTCCCCTATAAGATATTCAATTCCTTCAGTGTGAACTGTTAATAGGATCAAAATAGACATCTAAATCAAAATATTTTTTAAATGTTCACTAAGTTGGTATATCCACTCACTGTTGAGATTTGCACAAGAAAATAAACCTTACATACTCAGAATAGATAAATGAAAACATATTTTAGCAGTTATTGAAATCCTCTTAAGACTCTCTTGAAAGGCTGAGAGTCTCAACTAAATCTGATCATATCTCTAGTTGGTTTAAAGAAGATACACCTAACCTTACCTCAGATTGTCAAAGCTAAAATGTAGATACAATAAATATAGAATTTAGATTAACCTCCAAAAATAAGAATGGGAAAGAGATGAAGGAGATGCTGAAGGAACAAATTACATATGAATCTAACGGACAATTAAGTATTATGCCAAAATTTGAAAATATACACACTGGACCAAAACCAAAATTATCCAGGATAATAAGATAAGGCTAAGCCAGCCTTGGTACCTGGGATCGACTGACATAGATACTTGAAACTAACAACTTATACTACTTATGTCTATGGAATTGACATAGCACCACGAAAGAGCAAACATCCCTTTGTAATCGATGCAGAAACTGAGGCATAGCATGTGAGAGTTGCAAAAGTGTTGTACTGGGTCCTTAAAGAAGCAAACTTAAGTGTGACGGTTAACTTTTGTGTCAACTTTACAGAGATGCACAGGGAGCTAGTGAAACATTATTTCTGGGTGCATCCATGAAGGTGCTTAGCTTTTCTTCAGGGAAAGAGTAGAGCAGCTATACCTTGCTCCCAATCTCCCTGAACACATCTAACTGACACTTTGATGGTTTCATTTTTATAATTGTACTGTTTTCCTATACAGAGAATAGTTGGTTTATATTTCTAATTTTTTTGATGCTTTTATTAAAAGAAGAAGGAAGACATTAGCATTTGAACTGGTAAACTGAGAAAAAGGAGCTCCACCCTCACCAATGCGAACAAGTATCACCCAATCCACTGAGGAACCAAGAAAAGCAAAATGGTGGAGAAAGGGAGAATTCCTTCTCTCTCTTCCTGATCTGGATCTTCCATTTACTCCTGCACTTGGACATTGACGCTCCTGGTTCTTGGACTTCTAACTTGGATTTAATTATGCAGTTGGCTTTCCTGCTTCTGAGTCTGTAGGTAATAGGTGGTCAGACTTCTTTGCTTCCATAATCATGTAAGCCAATTTCCATAATAAATCTCTTCTTCTGCATCTATCTATGTTTTATATCATCTCTATCTATATATGAATTTAATATATCTGGTTGATTCTGTTTTCTCTGGAGAACCCTGACTAATAAATCCAGCAACATGGGTGATCTCACTGTAGAAGCCCCATGGGAAGTAGTCTACCCCATGGGAAGAACATGGGGGGTTTGCTGAAAGCTGTAGCTGTTGCGTCAGGACTCTCAGCTGAAGAGGTGAGACTGATTTTCACCTCCCTGCGCCTCCCCCACCCTTGTATCTGTGATACCCTGTGCTTTATCAGCATGATGTTTCATGTCTATGTGAATTTCTTAAGCACCTGGTGTCCATCCTTTATTATTAATCTTACATACTGGTACAAGCATTGTCTCCAAATTTAATAGCCAAGAAAAAAATACTTTAGCAGCAATGTAACTTTGCTTAAGATTCCTTTCTTATTAATTTTTTTATTAACGTTTATTTAATATTTTCAATTTAATGGCCAAGTGAGACAAACCAAACTTTAAATTTTAGAAGAATATTAATATAGCTATTCCTAGTCCATTGAGTCTAGGAATGAAGGAAAAGTCTTTGTAGAAATTCACTTAGGAAATGAACAAAACTGCCTTTCTTTTTTCCCTGCTAACTTCATTTTTAATTCTGAGGGTGTTCAAAAGCATGAGATAGCTGGTCTTAGAATTATTTTTAAGAAACTGCAGTTTAGGGGCTGGAGCAGTGGTTCAGCAGTTACATCTGCCTGGCATGCATGAGGTACCCAATGAAGTGTCAGAGCAACAAAAGCCACATGAAAAACTAAACAAAATGGATTCTCTCTTTCTCTCTCACTGTTCCTCTCTTTCTTAAAAAGAAAAGAAAAAGAAAGAAAGAAACTGCAGTTTACTTACACTGGAAGTAAAATCCACTAATCCTGAGAAAAATTGAGTGCACCATGTCCAGCCACTGCTGTTGCTACTATTATCCCAAGAGGTAGCACCACGGTTCCTAATATGACGAGAAGGCATTGTCATGCAGCATCTCATGCACCTAAGTGATCATGAGCAAAGCTTAGCATCAAGAAGCAAAGAAGAGAAGGAATAATCCCCACATAAAACAAGTGCTTAATTGCCAGACCAGACCTAGAGAGTGAACTTTGTAGCTCGGAATTAGCACGCATGCACTAATGCAACATACCTTCAAGAGGAAATTTCCCCTTGCTAGGAAATAACCAACATGCTTGCTATCCCCGGAACATGAAGTCCAGTTTGGGCCGCTCTTGTCTGGAAAGTAAAAGCTGTACAGCCTCTCTTCTTGGCCTGCTGATTTGCAGTTTGATAGTCAACGTGACCCCAAGCTAAGCATAAACTACGTGTTATTCTAACAGAGACCAAGTCAGAGTGTATGGAAAGAAACAGAGCCGAACATTCACAGATAAAAAAAGCAAACATTAAAACAAGAAAAACTTCCAAGGTTCAGAGGATCACGTCTTTGGGGAATACTTCCTATGAAATGGCATGCCTTCAAATTACACTGTGGACATCCATGGGAGGTGGTTTTATGGTCATCCATTAACCATTCCTAGTGGCATATACAAATGAGTCACCCAGGAAGAAAACATATGTTTGCAGCAGAGCTACTATATGAAACACTCACGATTCATTTTTCCTTCTTCATGGTTTAGAAGGATGTTTTTCTGGCTGGTTGATTTAAAGAAATGTTTTCTCTAAGTAAATCTCCTCTGCTTATTAAATCCCAGTGTCACTTGGTGTGTGAGAACACATCGCATCAGCTAGAGATTCTTATCTCTCTGCTAAACACAGCCAAAGAAAAGAAAAGAAAGAAAAGAAGGAAATTGTAACAAAAATCATTGTTAATAATCCTCAAAATATCCTAAGTAGCTGCGAAATGATGGCTGGTATATTGATTAATGGCTTGATATAAATAGTGGGCAGTTAATGCTATAACAAACTGCTGAAGTTTATTACACCAATAATTCTGTGAAACTACTAAGTTTCAAGGACCTAGAGCTGAAATAAACCATACTTTTTAGCACCCTCCGGCACTGGTATTTATATACATTCATATATATTACCCTTCTTAGATAAATTGGTTGTGTGGGAAATTGATCACATTTGCTTAGACAGAAAACATGAACATCTGAAAAGGTTTATCACCAGATGATATGATCTGGCAAACTTTGTGAGTCTTTTTAATCTTTTTTATCTTTCACCTCCCTCTCCGAAACAAATACCAGCAAACTGGGAAGCAAACTAGCTCAGTACAGCACTAAAAGAGATAGTGATAATCAGAGGACTCGGACTTGAACCAGACCTTAGAAGGAGAAGGTGTTAAGGACTAACGCATTAATCTGCTGAGCCCCTGTGTCAGCTAGGGGGCAAAAAAGAGGAAGAAGAAGATGAAAAAGAACAAGAAGAAAATAAAGGTCTTCTTTAGTAGAGTGTACTTATTAGAAATATACTGGAAACTGAACTTGAATTTAGGACCTGAACTTGTATTTGGATGAAGAATAGCTTTTGAATTACGTATACAGCAGAAAGTAAGAGAGTCCTGCTCAGAACTCCAGGAGTGGACAGCTTTCACAGTAAGCAACCTGTCTGCATATTCAAGGAAGATGTATGTAGCAGTTGATGATTTTGCCACCTTGGAAAGAACACTGGGAAGTACAAAATACAATTCTAATTAGGTATTCCTAAGGAATAATGCCAGCCCTCCTTGCCATGTGGGTTTCTGTGTCTCCTCTTCCCCATTGCTTGAGCAACCAGGTGTCTGTGTGGAGGCTCCACCCCTCCCCCGTTCTGGGATAACTGCCCCTTCCAACCCTGTTGAAACTCATGGGCCCTTCTCTCTACACTTTGTTATTTGTTTAAAGAGAAAGAGAGAATCAATTTTATTTAGCTTTTCATGTGGCTTTCATTGCTCCGACACTTCATTATGTATACGGTGCTGGGGTTCTATCCCGTGTCCTTGCACATGCCAGGCAAGTGCCATGACCACTGATCCACCACTCCAGCCCCCTTTTCTATGCTTTTTACTGCAGTTCTGAAAGGCAAGAATTTTCATCTCCACATAACCATCCCCTTTTTCACAAGTAGCCGGAGCGTGTCACTCACCTAATACAGACTAGAGACGGAATTTGTTTCTAGGTCCAAGCCCTAGGAACCTTCCATGATGGTACCCTGGCTCTCAACCCTTTCTTCCAGAGGGATGTATCAATGGTTCCAACCACACTGCCACAGGTCAGTAGTAACTAATTCTACTGTCACTATGCCTCTTAAGGTAACTGAATTTCTGTTTCATTTGTGTGTTGTGATTCCATCCCTTATAGAAAACCAAGTCCTTGTTTTAGCTACTGTTCTCATGATCCACATAATTACCCTAGACGTCTTTTCTCCATGACCTTGCCCTCCATTTTTATTCACCAAGGACTGCAATGGTCATGAAAAATAGCAATAACGGGTTTTTTCATCCTATGCCAGAGATAATGCTGAATTCTTTAAAGACATTGTCTCATTTACTCCTCACAAGCACCTTATATCTACATATGTATGCATGTACTGTAATTATTTCAGGAAAAGGAAATAGAAATTTAACAGATCAAGCAATTTGTTCAAGGCCAAGCAGTTGGTAAATTGACAGAGCAAGGATCTGAGTTTAGATCCATCTGCCTTCAAATTCCAAACTTTCAGCTACCATGCTACATAGCCTACTTCTCATGCACCTTCTCAGGGATTGAAAACTGACCTCTGATGGAGTGGCTGGGGTCCCCCTTCTTAGCAGGTTGCATACTTCTCAATGTTGTATTTTCTTCGCCTTCTGACATTTGGACTTACTTCCTAGGATTTAGACCTAGCAGTCCAGCATATACCAGGATTTCAATCTATAGGTGTCCTACTCATAGTATAGTGGGCTCTGCATAGCACACTGAGGCTTCTTTCAATACCTGCAGATGAGGCTGAGCTCCAAGGATCTGTCCATCAAGGAGGCTCCAACATGGAGACCCATGGTCTCTCCCACTCTATTCAGTTTTGCCTTGATACATCGGGACATCCCTTCTATAGAGGACAAATGGGAAGAATTCTAATGAAAACAGTGAGTTGATTCTGTGTTCTCCTGCAGTTCATGGAGAAAGGGCAGTGAGTCTACTCATCTCCCTGTGCAGCCCAGCCTCTCTGCTTGCTCCCCTCAGGGCCTGTCTTCTTGGAGTTGCTGACTATGTATTTGTTAAAGTGGTAAATTTTCTTAACACCATAACAAAGATTTTCTTATTCATATCTTACACCTCCAGATCTCAAGCTCAGAACTGGTGTTCAATAAGTAAATAAATAGAAATGAAGGAAGGGGAGCTGGAGCAGTGGCTCCACGGTTACGGTGCTTCCTCAGCATGCGCAAGTACGTGGGTTCAAACCCCAGCACCCATGAACACAACTAAGTGTCAGATCTAAGAAAGCCATGTGGAAAACGCAATAAAAAATGATTTTCTCTGTCTCTCTCACTCTTTCAGTACTTCTCTCTCTAAAAAGAAGAAGAAGAAGAAGAAGAAGAAGAAGAAGAAGAAGAAGAGAAGAAGAGGAGAAGGAAGGTAGAACAAAATAGGCTCAAAACCAGGAGACCAAAGTCTACTGGTGACTACAACATCTAGAGCACCTTTTCCCACCAGTCAGATAAATCACAGATGAATCCTCCAAAAATCCCACATAAATAACCTTCAAGAAATGAAAGAGCAAGAAGAAAAAAGGAAAAGAAGTTAGAAGAGTATGAAATTGTGTTTCTCTTTGATCAAAAAGTCCTGCTATAGAACATTTTCTAATCAATGTGCAAAGATCTTAGTCGTGGTCAAGGAACACTCCCCAAGCCCTACCTATGCAGCTGTATGACATAATCGCTTCTCAATCACTCTCTTGCCTTTGCATATTCCTTTCCCATTTCTCTTTGAAGTTCATTCTATTTCTCATCTAAATTAGCTCCGTGAGCAGCTCTCTTCACACAGTAAATATAGTTCCTGAAAAGATCAGTAGAAATCAAAGCTTGAGCAGTTGAATCATAGGTTGACCTACATCATCATTTTAGGCATTTCTAATTTTCAGATTTGAAGATCTGCCAGCATCATTTCTCATCATTTAAGTTGAAGTTTATCTGCTCCAGAGCTTCCTTGTTTAATAATTAATGGTCTATAAAACACTTAAAAGAACTAGAAGAGTTTTCTGTTTAAAGAGACTACTGGACAAACCGGATATAAGGTTGAAAATGAAGAATGGCCATCTTTCCCATCCCTCAATCTCATGAGCAAAAACACAGAGGAAGTTGGTAGCTGGTGAGGAGGAGTTGTATGAAAAGTAGACAATTCTAGGGAAAGGGTAATAATAACTTATAAGGGTGAATTTTGGTGAACCAGAATTATCTAGAAAATTCTTGAGGCATACAGATATTGAGACAACTCTCACAAGATTCTGATTGAGCAGGGCTTGGGATTGGGCCCAGAAATCTGCCTTTAGGAAGCATTTCTATGAGACTGTGTGGCAGGAGGACAATAATTTGAGAATCACCAGAATTTTGTAAAGAATGATTTGTATAGAATGAAGACTGTTGCAACTCAGTACTTCTGAAGCTTTACTACACCTTAGAACTTATCCACCCGACCCTAACCCTCGGAACTTGCTAAAACAAAAATCCCAAGATTACTTGATTCAATAGGCCTGAAAATCTAATAATTTATATTTCTCGCAAGACTCATAGGTCACACTTTTTAGAGCAGTGCTAAAATAGAGCAGTGCTTTCAGACTGACAATGGAATTTCCAGGAAGTTGCAAGAAATCTTGATTAATATCTGGATACTACACCCCAGATATTCTTATATAGTTGGTTTGCAATCTGCACTTTAGGATTTTTTTAAAAATCTCGCATTATTTTAATGTGAAGCATGTAAATATCTCACATGGCAAATATTTACTCAGTACCTGCTGCATTGGTCAGACAGGCTAGCTGCTATCCAAACAAGTAAAATCTTGGAGGCTGACACAGTGAAAGTTTGCATATGCTTGCACACAGTCCAGTGTGGATATCCGTATCCGAATAGCAGCCCTGGAAGCTCTCCTCCACACAAGGACTCAGATGCCCAAGGGTTTTCCATCTGTGGTGCCAAGGTCTTTCTGGCTAACACAGGAGGATTGTTAGCAACCTCCATCACCCATCAGCCTGAAAGTCACATGATAGCTCTACTTGCAAAGGAGACTGAGGAAAGTGAAAGGGTACATGAATAGCAGCGAGCATTGATCATTTGTCTCTCCGATGCACACCAGATACCATGTGAGAAGTGGAAAGAGGTTGCAGTGAACACAAGCCTGATGCCGACTTTAGAGTTATTAATTACAGTAGTTTCTTTGAGTAATAGAACAAATACTGAGTAAACCTCATATCAACCTTGCATCTAGAAGCTGAAAGGTTATCATTCTTACTTCTGTTTTACCCAAAGTACTCTGATTCAATAATCAGAGACGGAAACCTCAGTGAAATAGGACATGGTAGTTGATACGTTAACTGTTAAATCACCTTCCTTTTAACACTTGATTGTAAAGCCTTGAACTAGAGTCCTGATTTCCATACCAGCAAAACAGAACAAATAGTTTTGCTTTTTTTTTTTTTTTAAGTCTTTCATGGTTAAGAATTAGGAGAGGGTGAGTGTAGAGGCGCATGCCTGTAACCCTAGCAACTCAGGAAGCTGAGGCAGGAGGATCACAAATTCAAGGCCAGCCTCAGCAACTTAGTGAAGCCCTAAGCAACTTAGTGAGAGCCTGTCTCAAAATAAAAAGAGTTATGGATGTAAATCACTGCAAAGCATTTCTGAGTTCAATCCACAGTACTTAAACAAATTAATAAAGAATTAGAAAAACATGTGCTACTAAGATGCTACATTTTTCAGTAGGTCCTTGACACACATGCAGCATTATTTTCACTTGTTTTATTATTGCAATAATTCATGCCTGCATTGTTTAGTAGGTCCTTTATGTATGAGCACTATTACTTCACATATATTTTATTCTTACATAATATTATATTATTATTGAAAAGTTCCTTTAACTACTTCAAAGTTTCTTAAAATAAGACTTTAAGTTCTTGTGATCTTCTATTTGGCCCAGAATGCCTGGTAAGAGATGGACGCAGAAAAGATCTTTGATAAGAATCTGTTGAAGTGGGTTCACCAGGGGTGAGGCTGGGAGCCTGGTACTGGCAACTGTCTCAAAAGTTTCCTATTCTCATAGGAATTATTGCTTCTAACATTGGCACTCCTATGAGGAAAAGCACTATAAAAATCCCCAAGGAACTAATATGAGAAAGTAAAGCTATTGCAAAATGAGTGTAGTTTAAGTTTCATGAAAACGATCAACCTTAATCATCTTCAAAGCAGTCTGCGGTCCGAACTTCCCCGTTGGTTCTCATCGGTCCTTCCCCTTCACATAGAAGGATTTCTCAACAAGAAAGAACACTCAGTTGTAGATTCAGTCATTCCAATGGCCTATTTTATAGAGAAGGATCTGCGTTGTAAGAGAATCTGTGACTTGCCCGAGTTCAGGTGTGTAAAAGTGAGAGAATCAAGATTCAAATCCAATTTCCCTACTTCCAAGTCACATGTATCTAAAACTGGGGTACATTCACCCACTAAAGTAAAAAAATGACCAACACAAGTGTACAGAATAAAAATAGTGTACTCATCTGAAATATAAATATAAATAACTTAAGACATATGTGAATATAAGAACGCACGAATATAATGCAAATGTGACTTTTCCATACTGTATGATTACACAGAAATTCAAACTGTGTGGTGGGTTGCTTCAGACAATGCCATTACACCCTTGGGCCACTTGTGTTTGCTTCTCAGGAAACACATAAGACACATTGCCCCTCTCTGTGCTATAAAGGGCCATTATGAAATGCCAAATAGAACCCATTATTTGAGCCCATTACTGGAAATCTGTCTGCAAAACTCTGTTCAGATGCAATAATGATTTAGGCAGGTCAGACTTCCCAGAAATGAAGAAAAGTGCTGAAAATAAATAGAAGACAATAAATCTCTTAATGGTACAAAGGGGAAAAATAAAGCAAATTATGTTTTATCTGGCAAAGATAGCATGGTCACTTTTTTGTGTGTGTAATCCTCATTTTTTTCCTTTCTGTACAAAGCAGTTAGCTCAAAATTGAAGAGAATTTAGATTACAGTTTATAACATGGTGCCCAGTTGAGCTGAATCTGGGATATAGAAACCAGTGGGCCAGTGGCCATTCTAGGCATTGATTTATAGGAGTACACAGACAAAAACTGTGTGATCCATCAATGATACAAACACATTTGAGTTACTCCTCCTCTATAAGGACCCTGGGAGAATTATCCACAGAAGGAGAAATAACAAAGAGTAAATGAGCTTCATTTTTTTAAATCTAATTTAATCTTATTCCGAAGTCCAAGGCAGAGCTCTAGTTAAAGCTGACTTGAGATGGATATTTACCCTAAAGCCACCCCCTGAACTCAAATCTAAATCTCAAAATCCTACCGCTCTTGAGCTGGCTCCATGATACTAGTGATAGAAAAAACTAACGCATCTGCTTAAAACGACACGTACACAAAAGGAAAGGAAAGAAAGATGGACTTCACGTATTTTTAATACAGATGCTACCTGCTGTTAGGAGTGAGCTTTCCCATGTCTGGAAATGAGATGAATTCAATTACCAACTGCTCTCCCTAGATATTGGAGGAGTTAGAAAATGGGTGGGGCCAAGGAACGGAGAGAAGAGCGGAAAGTCAGGAAGGCAAGAAATTGGAGCACAAATCTGAGAGAAATGGGAGCAGTGAGGATAATAGGCAGCATTTATTGGAGAATGAATCATACTTATGACCCCATTCCTACTCTGGTCTCTAACCTCTTTTGAGCTTAATTAGAGAGAAATTAGGCAAGGAATTAAAGAACGGTGTTCATTGGAGAGTATGTGAGATTCTGGGCACAATCAGGGCTACTTGGAGGTCTAGGGCCTTGAGATAACTCGCAGTTAGGGTGGGACAAGGGGAAGAGTCTAACCTGCCACCTCCTCCCCAGACCCACCCCAACTGTGAGAGATCACAACTTTGAGACTCTCAGGGTCTAGAGCTGTGACCATCACAGAGTGCCTGTGCCTTGGGGTGCAGGGCATCCACCAGGAGTGAGATGCTGAAGCAATAGTGCAACCCTTAGTGAGGAGCCTGCAACGGAGCACTCAGGACTGGTTCCAGAACATAGGTGAAAGGCTGGGTGATGAGGGAGACCCTCGGAAAGAGGCTCCGAGAACCATGATAACAACAAACACATGTGTAGTATTTTGTAGTCTACAAATTATATTCACGTATCTCATTCGCTTCCCACAATAATCCTAATAAGTAAGTGAGACAAGCGTATTAGTATCCTCACTTCGCAGATGAGAAAACTGAGTCTCCAAGTTTAAGCAACCTGTCCAAGGTCATTCATCTGGTAAGCATCAAGGTTGGGAACTCAAAACAGAACTTCTGGCTCTAAGTTCTGTGCTTTTTCCACTGGAACGTGTTGCCAGTTTGGAGTTGAGACAACTCAGTTAACCAGTCCTTAAGAAAAAAAATATTTTCGCCAAGCTGACTCAACATCAGGGAGCCGAGAAGAATTCGGCACTTTAGGAAAAGAAGTTGCAAAAATCTCGGGGCTGACCAGGACTTAAGTCCAGATGGGAGAAAGATGCCATCTCAGGATAGCCATGGCCTGCTCTCTGAAAGTCCAGGAAGACCTGCTGTGGCTGGTGTCTGAGTGCATGGGGGAGGTCCTCTCTCTGGGCAGAGTAAAAGGAAAGTCCACACTGCTGAGGCTGACGAAGGCCCTCTAATTCAGACTGCAGGGTACTTTTGTGCGCTTAGATTATTATTTATTTTTTTTTGCTTATTTATTTTGGCTGATGAAATTCCTGGGTAATAGAATGGGAGCAAATTCTCGTGCTGAATGAAGACAGCAACATATCAGTTGCCAAAGTACCTCCCTCATCTTTGACCTGGACTCAGGTGCTAAAATGGGGTGGGGAAGGGGGTTAGGTTTTAAAAATACACCCAGAGTAAATACAGAGAAAATAACTTAAGGAATGGTAGTTTAGATCAGGGGTGGCAAACTTATTCCAGAAAGGCCAGATAGTAAATCTTTTCAGTTTTGCAGGTCAGATGGTTTTTCTTACGACTACACAACTCTTGCCATCAGCAACAAGAAAGCAGCCATGGACAACATGTGGACAAATGGGTGACGCTGTGCTCCAACGGAACTTTATTTACAAAACCAGGTAGAGGGTGGGTTTGACTCAAGAGGTCTAGTTTGCCAGCTGCTGAGCGAGAGGAATTCGTATATATGTAAAAGCCAGGTTATTCCCTTCTTAATGCCTTAATTATTTTGGACCATTGGAAGAAATAGGCAACAACACATCAGCTATTTGCTGTCAACTTTTATAACATTAAAATGCTCATCACTGCCACCATAAAAATGCATTTCTGTACTTGTTAATAAATTAGTACTGAGGACATTGTTTTTTAATATTCCTTACGAAATGTTCCATTTAGGAATTTTGACAGTGTTTGGTATTAGAATACTATTTTCAACACCATTAAACTTGAATGTTTTCTTCTACCAGAGAAATCAATATTTATGATACACACCTGTTCATCACTGCAAAAATGTTAACACAATTTTATGTTGAAAGCTAATAATTTTATGACTTTCGCGATTGTCATAATTTCTCCTCTGTACCTTCAAATTCTCCCCACCCCCAATTGCATTGGTCCTTTTGGTTTGTTTTTTTTTTTTTTAAATTGGAATTCACTTCAAGCTTTTACTACAAAAGGAATGAGCTCCAAATAAACACACATGATACTACAAAGGAAAAACATTTCTACATCAAAAAAGAGAGAGAGATAAAACAAACTAAAAGAAATGTAAACTCCATTTTCTACCCAAGTGAGTCAATCCATGTGGGCATGACCAAGGAAAGGTGAAATTATTCTGAAGAAGAACAAGGTGAGTAGTCTTTCCCTATCAGATAACAAGATGTTTAGAAATTTCAGGTAATTAAAATGTTAGTTCTAGAATAGACAAATGATCAACAGAATGGACAAAGGTATCAGGAACACACACAAAAATGAATAGAGACTTGGCTATGACAGATGTAGTAATTGATTAACCAAATGAGAAGAAAAAAGTCAGCATCTTACCTTATACTGTACATAATCATAATTTCAAACAAAAAACTAAAAGTGAAAAAAGTAGAAAAATTAAGCATATAACTATGTATCACACACATATCAAAAAACCAAAAATCATGAAGGAAAACGTTAATGTTGACTCCATTAGAATTTCAAATCTTTCATCAAAAATAACACAAAAAATTTAAAAATCATACTAGGAGGTTGAGAAGATATGATTAAGGATTCATACCCAGAATATGTAAAATTATTTATTATGGTTTGGAAATGAGGTGTTCCCCAAAATCTCCCTGTTAATGCACAGGTAAAATGATAAGATTGTGAGAACTGTTACCTAATCAGTCCATCCTGGTTTAAATGATTGGGCGGGGTGTGGTTGGAGGAGGTGGGTCACTGGGGACATGCCCTGGAAGGGGGCATCTTCCTTGTGGCCCCTTCCCTATTCCTTCTTCTCTGCTTCCTGACCCTTCCCTGAGCTGAGTGGCTTTCTTGCTCTGGTCCTTCCTTCATCTTGGGCCAGAGCAATGGAATTGGCCACGTATGAACTGAGCCTTCTGAATCCGTGAGCCCCAATTAAACTTTTTCTCCTCAAAGTATTTTGAGGATTTTGTTGAGTATTTTAATCACAGCAACACAAGAACTGACTAAAGCAACATTCTACAAAACAAAGTAAATTAACAAACCTAATTAGAAGGGGATAAGACAAAATATATGAAATTCACAAAAAAGGAAAACAGTAACCATTAAATACCTAAGAAATTATGTTTAATCTCACTAATCAGAAAGAGTACAATAAAGCAACAAGAGACAACAGTTGGATTGATAACAACTTTAAAGACTTATAACACCTTTTATGTATTCTTTCTTTAGTTTAATGCCACTTTTAAATATTTAATAGGCAAGAAACCTTTTAAATTATCTTCTTTAAATTTTTATTGGTGCATTATAGTTGTACATATTGAAGGAATTGGTTTTTACACATTCATACATGCACACACTATAACAATATATTTTGGCCCAATTCCCACCCCTTCTCCATCTCCCTGGTCCCTTTCCTCTACTGATCTCCCTTTAATTACATATTTTTTTTTTACTTTTCTGATTTGTAATGATTGCATGGAAACTACTTAGTATCTCAGAGGTGCAAAGTAAACTATACAATATTTGTATCTCCTCTATTCCCTCCCCTTTTCTCTCCCTTCCTTCCTTCCCTCTCCCCTTTTCTTTCCTTTACTCTATTAGTCTTCCTATAGTTCATCATATAACACCAAGTTTTGGCAAGAAGTATGAAAGAAGAATTCATTGATCGTGGTGGGCATGTATTGATAGAAATGCTCTAGAGAGCATTTCAAAATTCCTAGCAAAGCAGGAACTATATACACATCAATGACCAAAAATTTTACTCATAGATATCAGCCTGGAACAGTGATCTCAAAGTTCAGTGCCAGTGTCAACATGCCCAATGGTTTTGTTAGAAATTCAGATTCTTGGGCCATTTAATCCCTCCTATGTCAGGAACTCTGGGGGAAAATGGGATTGGGCAGCAATCTGTTGTCAGGATCACTCCAGCTGGCCCTATGGCTCAAACCACTGTGCTAGAGAGACTCCCTGTGTGTGCTCCTGGATACCTGGGCAGGAAGGTTTATAGAAGCCTTTTCTGTAACCACAAAAGTATGGAAGACATGCAAATGTAGCTTTCATAGAAATAGGCAAGTAAACTGATTTATTCATTCCACAGGATGATTTACAGCCATCGGTATAAATAAACTGGTTCTATCTATTAATATGGATAAACTCAAAGGCAAACTAGAACGATAAAAATCAAGTGACAAAAGAACATTCCATATGATAATATTTATGTAAATTGTAAAACTGAAAAAACAAGGTGAACATGCCACTTGTGCCTTTAATGATTCATTGTAAAGTACCAGAACACATAAAGAACTGTCATACTAGTATCAGGAGAATGGCTATTTCAGGAAGGGAGGCCAAGGAATGAATGAACAGGCAGAGGTTTAGTTACATTTAAGTTATTTTTATTTCTTAGGAAAATTCTAAAGAAAGCATAGTAAATGATAATGTCATTTAAGATCGAATAAGGAATGCATGCAAGTCTGTTGAATTATTTTTTTCAAACTTTTCACTTTTTTAAATATTTTGTAATTTTTACTAAGGTCTTAAAGATCATAACAGTCGAGAAAGAAAAACAAGCAAATGAGATGGTCACATGCATAAGTTACTGACCAATCGTTCTAATGTCAATTAAGCCACGCAAGGCAGATGAACACCACTGAGAAGAGTCACAAGTAAGAACAAAGTTAACCTAAAATGCTCTCTTTTTGGTAATCCTATTAAGAAGAGTGAAATAAAAGAAACAATAAAATGAAAGAAGAAAAAGGAAAGATTATTCATAGGAAAAAAAAAAAAAAAACAAGAATGAAAGCAAAGAATCCACCCCAGAAAAGTCAAAGCTAAATTCTTAAGATGAAACCATAAACACACAGTCCTGATTGGAGGAGGAGGACTCAGGACTCTGGAAGGAAAGACTTTGGGAGAAAGGGAAATTTGATAATAACAAATAAGATGATGAACATTTGAAAATAATTAAAAATTTGTGGCTAGCAAGTAAAAACATTGACCCAATTAGAAACTCCAGGAAAAACAAAACTAAGAAAACTATGAAATCCTGGTACACTATTTAGTTCAGCAGTAAACAATATTTACAAGTCATAATGATACAATCACTGATTATGAGTTAACATAATTGAAATGTCATCTGTCATCAAGAAATCAATAGACGCTGTGCAAAGTAGATAAATCAAGACATCAGACTGTATGAGCGTGCTACTGAGAAGGGGCACAGAGAATCAAAGGTGTCTGTCCCTGAAAGGTCCAGCCAATATGTGAGGAAGGTCTGGACCAACAGCCACTAGGCTCTAAGATAAACTTTTTGGTACAGCTTGATTGTTAAATATAAGCATGTTGCTCTGATTTAAAAAAAAGATTTTATTAATTTTTAGTGTGTCCTTTTAGTTTTAAAGTTGTACCAGAAGTCAGGGATAGAGGGAATGATATCTTAAGAAAATTACAGAATGAGTTTTAATGTTTAATAATAATGTTTATAATAATAATAAATACTGATCAAGTGCTTCTATTTGCTGGCCCTTTACTAAGTACTCTCTGAAGCATAAAGCCAAAAAGGGTCTGCTCTTCTTTTTTATATTTCTAGAGTCATCCAGTCCTTATCATCTTGTATCTAAACTATAAGAAATACCTACTAGTTGCCTGATCCTCAAACTTTCCCTTTTCCAATGTAGTTCACAGTGAGTTACCAGATTAACTTTCCTAAAACATGACTTTGATTTTAGGACAATCTTGCTCAGAAATCACCCAGAGCTCCACTTTCTCAGGTGAAGAAGGTTCAACCTCTTTAGCTTGGCTCTCAGATTTCAGCAGGGCCTGCTGCCTTCTGTTATCTTCCCTGCCTAGTTCCAAAGCTTTCTTAAGCTAATCCTTTTGTAAATATGAACAGATAACCTTTCCCAATAACATACTTTGTTCCTGAAATGCTTCCACTCCCCCCACAGTCACTCACAAAATTCCTATTCCAGTCTTCAGAGTGCAGTTAAGAGGCACTGTGTTGGTGCTTGCCCCGTTGTCATCCTCAGTCACAGAGGCAGAAGTGATTTCCCCTCCAGGTACATTCCAATAACCATCCTCAGTTTCCCAATTTGCACACCACCCCCTTCTGCCCAATTCTGTGCCCTGTTTGGTACCACTGAGTGCACCACAGGCTTCCCCTCCCCTGTGAGCTCCTTCCCATTCACTCCCTGCTCAAATGCTATGCCTCAGACAGTAGCCACATCCATCTGTGGCCACAGGTACCAAATGGAGGCCTCTTCGTGGTTCTAGTTCTCCCTCAACACCACTAACTCCATTTCCCTCTTGTTCTTCCAACCCTAGAATACTGAGCTATGGTCTTCTGCTCTCATTCTTCCTTAACCCTATCTGCATCTCTCTAAGCAACCACATCATTAAATTCAGGGGCATGTGGTACAGAAAACTACTATCCAAATGCCACTAAGAAGGAAAGAGAGCGATGAAGCATCTGGAGTGAATTCTGTGCCCGCCAGGACTCCGGCCCATATGATACTCATCTAGCTCTTTGCCTTCTATCATAGCATGCATCTGTTTTGTCCATAGACAATAGGTTTTCTGAATAGGAAGACTGAACTTGATGCCTATTTGTTATCTATGTTCCTACTACATAAAAGATATTTGATAAGTGATTGAGAAGTAAATTAGTCATCATGTGCTTCTTCAGTGCCCTCCAGAAAGATTTGATCATTAGCAGTTCCTGTCTGAGAGGACATTTTCACATGCACTCTCTGTTCTTAGATGCTACTCTGATTAGGATTACTGAGGGAACACAGTCCTGACAACAGCGAACAAAGAGGGAACACGGAGGATTCTGAGGAGGAGAGCACTTTGAAACGGAGATGTGTGAACCCAGAAGCATTTCGAGATTGGCATCATGTGTTGAACTAGTTTTCAAAGGAATCAGACTTGGCCAAACCCAAAGAGAATTTTGCCAAGCACTTTTCCCCTTAATTTTTAAACCCATGTGTATTTTAAGGGAAATTCAATCCATATGTTTCTGATTCATTTACACTTAACTCATCAAAATGTTGTTTTGTAAGAGTTATTTGATGTCCCAATCTTTTGAGCTTTTGTGAAGAAATGCTTTCCCCTCCTTAGAAAAAGAAGACCTCTTTGGGCAAGTCACATACACACACACACACACACACACACACACACAAAATTATCCCTGAAAGTTTCGAAGTCATTTCAAACCTCAAGGCCCCCAAGATTCCAATAATTCCTCACTGGACCTGATATGATTTCTATCTCTGTAGAATTCTCAGGACTTTTGTCAAAGAGACACGCAGTTGCCCAAGGATGGAGGTCTGATGAGAAAAACTGCAAGAGGAGGATCAATTGAAACTCTGAAGTGGGGCAAGTGGGATGTAAAGGCTGGTGAAGAAATGAGAGGAAGCTGCAAATGGAGCACCAGAAACAGGCAAAGCGTGAATGGATCCATTTTCTGCATATAGAAGTTCAAAGATGAGGCCGGGAAGGAAGAAAATGAGCACAAATGCATGTCATGGAGCAGAGATATCAATGCTTTCAGAATTCTGTTTTCAAGATCCAAATCCCTCTGCCATTTGGGAAGCAACTAAAAGAAGGTATTACCAGGAGCTGGAGCGGTGGCTCAGAGGTTACGGTGCTTGCCTGGCACACGTGAAGACGTGAGTTCAAACTCCAGCACTGCATACACGACAATGTGTCGGAGCAACAAAAGCCACATGAAAAACTAAATAAAATTGGCTTTCTCTCTCTCTCTTTCTCTCTCTCTCTCTCTCTCCCTCTCTCTTAAAAAAATGTGTTACTATTCTTTAGTTGTGCCTGATTACTGAAGCAATGGTAGTTCATGCTCTGGATTCGGCCAGTGTCCCCATTTCAATTTTGTTACCAAAGATGGAGCTCCTAATGCATCCTTCAATAGGTCCTTGATTTCTCTTTGCTCACCTCCATTGCTGAACTGATTCATAGGCTGTTAGAAAATGCCATCCTCCAAAGTGTCAGGGAAGGGGATTTTTACAAATACTGGTGAGAAAGTGACACAGATCATTGATGCTGGGCATTTATATCTCCCAACAATGCACGACACTATTGCCTGGGAAGCAAAGCCAAGCCAGAATCTTAGATCTCAGGTTAATTTTTTGTTTGTCTGTTTGTTTTGTAAAATGAGCTAAGACATCATGAAAATAATAAATCTCAAGCAAACAGAAAGCACTCTAAAGGACAAGGGGAATGAGAGCATTCTGGTTGACAGTAACTACAACAACTGTCTGTGTGGATATTTGCAAAATGTCGGAGAAAGCATAGGTATGATTCTTTAGGTTGATATTCTCAAAGGAAAGAGGGAGCAAGGGTTATAAATACAAGACTTAAAATATACAGTGCAGTCCATTGGCGCATGCCTGTAATCCCCGCAGCTCAGAAGGCTGAGGCAGGAGGACCACAAGTTCAGAAGGCTGAGTCAGGAGGATCACAAATGTTTAATCCCTGGCACACAAAAAAATTCATAACATAATTGCTCACAGTTTCAAATGAAAGTAAAGATAGAGAAGACAGTATTTGAAAGAAGAGAGTATTTTTTCTAGTTTTCTTTAGTAAGCTTAGAAATTGTTTAAAAAGAAAAAAAAATAAAAGCAGAAGATTACATAAGCAAGAACAGGCCCTAAAGAGTGAGTTCAACTAGAGAGTAAACCAAGAAACACCCAAACTTGCAAATACATGCTTAGGAAAATGTGAAGGAACTTTCACGGTTAGCCTGAAAGCATGGGACATAAGCAAACACTCTTATTTGTGAGCAAAAATCAGTTAATGCTATCTAGAAAGCACAACTATTCAATTCTTTTACCTGCCCTATCAAAGGAAATAATACTATTAATTTGATTTTGTTCCTCAACTAGAATGAGATCCTTCAGGATGGGGTAATTTCTGTTCCCTTCTTTGGACACAATAATTAACAGATGCTTGACATCTAATTCATGCTTAGTAAATATCTGTGGAATAAAAATTTGATAAGCTTAGTTATGAGAGAGCACTGACATGTGACTATCCCCAATTCTATTTCTTTTCTCATGTGTGTAACATTCACAAAGCACCTTGAGGGCCATTCCACCTCCCTCTGTGGTCAATAAGGCCAAGTCCATGTGTCTGTCCACTCTTCATCACTTGAGGGTGGAGTGTCAACTATATACCTTGATGAGTTCCTTACACCTTCTTTCCTGCTAGCCCAGTTTCACAAAGTAGTTGATCACTGTTAGGCTCCTTCAAGCCTTGTCTACACCTGACGTGTCTCCACCATCAACAGTCACACCTCTCCCTGGAATTTTTGCTTCTTCCCACTCTGAGTTTTATGTCAGTGCAGAATTGAACCACCACTAACTCACCCCCACTGAGATATTCTTTATGATTACCTACCCTTCCCTAAGGTCACCTCATGCCAACGATGTCTCAATGTCTGCTTCTTGTTCATTACTGATGCTGTTGCCCCATTGGCAGGCACACAGTGAAGCTTGACTATCTCACAACAGCCCATGCTGCAGATACTCATGAGGCAGTCTCTCACACAGCTGCTCCAAGGGACAAACGCCTCCCAGCATAGAGAAATCATGGCCAGCCCCACTGGGAAAAGGCATGGGCAGTCTGCAACATGTCAGGGAAACCAACTTTTCCTTTTTCTAGTAGTATTAGCAGAAAGATAGTGTGGATGTTTATTGATTTTAATGAGGCATTCAGAATTATAAAATCTTAGAATTAGCAGAGACCTTATAAGAGGGATTCTCAGCACTTGATGGGAGGTAAATTCCACTGAGAAGCTGATGGAAGCCAGGAGCCCTGCTCACACAAGCTTATATAGTTTCAGATGGAGTCGTGAACTTCGTTTTAGCGGTCAACTAATCTAATTGTGGTTCTTTGTCAGTGATGAGAAAATAAAGCCTGTGACCATCGATGATATCTAAATTGCATTCAAGAATTAAGATGCTGTGACTCTGATAAAATATGACTAATAAGAAGAAATACATTTATTAAAGATTGTCGTAAGCCAGGCTCTATCCTAAGCACCTTTTCTACATTGCTTTATTTAATTTTCATAACTAGCCCATTGCTTTAGCATTAATATAATCTCCCAATAAGATAGTAAAACAGACAAGGAAATTGAAGTTTGGGAAAGCTAATTGATGTGTCCAGGGTCACATAGGATGTGGGAAAGTTAACATCAAAGCATGAATCTGGGCTGGGTGCAGTGGCACATGCCTGTAATCCCAGCAACCGTGGAGGCTGAGGCAGGAGGACTGTGAATTCAAAGCTAGCCTCAGCAACTAAGAGAGGTGATTTAGCCAAAGTGACTTAGCAAGACCCAGGCTCAAGACAAAATATGAAAAGGGACTGGAGATGTGGTCCAGTGGTTAAGCATCTGTGGGTTCAATCCCCAGTACCAGAAAACAAACAAACTGTGTCTATCTTTGTGTCAGGAGGCAAAGTTTTGACACTCCAAACCTCTATGGCTTTAGAGGGGAATATTGACACAAAATGTGCATCTCACAACTGCTGGGACATAGGGGGTGTTTTTTTTAGTCATTCGGGGCCCCAGCAGATAGAACATTCATCATTTCCAAATTTGTCACTCACCTTACATGACAGGAAGAACTCTGCAGGTCTCCAACAGTAAGTAAAATGCTGTGGCCCAGAAGTAAAAAATGTTGCTGCTGCTTATATCTCATTGGCCAGATGGAATCACATGGGCAAACGGAAAGGGAACGGGAACTGCACTATTGTCTTATATACCTAGGATCTGGAAAATACTTGGCAAGCATCAAAATGTGTATGGCATTTCAGAATCCCACACTATAAAAAAGCAAATGCTACATACCTTCAAACTAAGAAATGAAATGTTATTTAGCAAATGCTTTTCCATAGCCATGATATAATCACAGTACAGGGAATGAGCCCTGCTAAATGTCATTCCCCACTGTCTTGTCCTGGATACCTCAAGTTTTACATTATGACCTGTTTGCCACGTTGAAATTGCACTTAATTCCAGATACGTGCTCTTATCTGTCTTTAAAGGCAATATGTCATAGTGTGAGGCTTAAATATAGAAGCAGTTTTAGAAGTGACCAAATTTGAATCTTAATGCCTTCTGATCTTTGCCTTTACATTTTTGGGGGGAAAAACTTTTAAACAAGCACATCATTTTCTGTGCCAACACAACTCATTAAAACAATGCTGTGGAGTACCCCTTCTATCTCCAAAATCATTCTCTGCCAGAAACTTAAAGTAATAGAAGTAGCCTCTTTTTGACTTCTATGTCCTTAAATGTCTGTGGATGATGCTCTATAGTTTGCAAACTACAGGCATTTTCCACATCAAGCTTCTCATTTCATTGACCTTTTGTAGAAGCATCATTTCCACTACAGTTTTGCAGATGAAGAGGTGGAGGATCAGGATGGTTAGAAAAAGAAAAAAAAAAGCTAGCTTAAGGCCACACAGCTAAAAAGGGTTGAGCTGGGCTTTATTCCCTGGCTTCTGATTCCAGTCTCTGCCCCTTCCTGTGACAGCTCCCAAATCTTTGTCACAATTTTCTTTAACTGCTGGTAAAATCAGTCATGACCCATCCTCTCCTTTGAGCAAGATAATCTGAAACAAAGTGTCTCTTATCCCAAAAGGACCCTGGCCCATGAGGTTCTCTCAGCAAAAGGGACAGGAAGTCTCAAGCAGAAAAGTAGCATCCTTTATAATAAGGCGAAATTAATGTTCATGAGCATTTCAATATTCAGAAAAGCTTTCATTAGCAAGCAAAACACAGTAAATACATCCCGAGTGGGAAAATTTTCGAGATGAGAGAGCTGAGATTTATTGAGAACCTGGTGTGAACCTAGTTCTTCATATTTTTCATATTAATGATGGCTGATGTTTAAGAAGGTCTCACTCTGAAAAAGCTCCAGTTCTAAAATGTTCACAGTGTTATTTTTATCCTTTTAAGGACTGCATGATGTAGCTATAGTAATTACTCCATTTCTGCACTCAAGGAGACCAAGCATCAGAGACTTCCTGCCAATATCATGCAACAAGCGCTCGAAGTAAGATT
Source organism: Aplodontia rufa (assembly GCA_004027875.1). Classification (NCBI taxonomy): domain Eukaryota; kingdom Metazoa; phylum Chordata; class Mammalia; order Rodentia; family Aplodontiidae; genus Aplodontia; species Aplodontia rufa. The sequence goes on from PVKS010015879.1 coordinate 43,941, forward strand.
TAAACACAGACTGTAGACCCAGAGCCTGCCTCCTGGTGACTTATGACCACAGCAGATAGCAGCAGATGCCAGCAGATAGCTGGCAGATAGCAATCATTATTCTCACTTTACAGGTGGGAGAACAGAGCAGAGAGGCTAAGTAACTCTTTCAAAGCTGCACAGCCAGCAGGTGATAGAATGAGAATGAAGTCAGTTAATCTATAGCAAGGGCCAGGTATGCCAGGTATGGGAGGAGCAGTTTCATTTATCAGGAGTCTTTGAGGCGTGACTATTTGAACACTTCCCCTGACAGCCTCTGACATGTCCCTTTTCCAGGAACACCATGGAGATGATATTTCCATCCATAAAGACAATGTGCATCCCATGTTTCTAGGATTAAATGTGTCACCTTTCAAGGAATGCTCTTCTTATAGCTGTCTCTCTTATGTCTTTCATTTCACGTTAGATGGAATGTGTAAAGTTGATCAGTTGTAACTTTGGCATACTAATAGTAATCATTATTCTTAATAACTGAGGAAGTGTTGAAAAGGACTGTTGAAACATTTTCCTGATTTAAAAATTTATATCCAGAATATTTACACATTTTATACACATTTTATATTATTTTGTTAAAATCGTGTAAGGTTGTTCAAAAAATAAATAAAAAAAAAATGAGAGAAAAAAAAAAATTATATCTACTGGGTTATATTGCTGCCCAAACGTCCCTATTGGATAGGACATGCAATGAACTGCGGAAGCACAGTAAATAAAACCAAGGTCCCCCAACAAACCAAAGTGACAGAAGCAAGTGTTGCCCTTCCCTTGACCCACAGGACTGGAGCAATATGGACAGCGAAAGAACAACTCCACTGTGGAATGTATGCCTTCAAGGAAAGAACGGAAAGAGAGAGAGAAAGAGAAGACAAAAAAACATTCACACCATGCAAGGTGAGATGCGACTTTCAGAATATGAGTACTGAATTTAGAGGCCTCTGAGATAAGTCCCAGAGTGTCCCCGGCTGAGTGGAAAATGAGAAGATGATGCAATGATGTGTGTAATGACGACAAATGTAGCAGTTAACGTTCACCCAGGACCCTCCTGGTGCTCTGGCCCTTCTCAAACACAAATACACAGGACA
>PVKS010015880.1:0-45059 GCA_004027875.1 Aplodontia rufa
GATTTGAACCTGGGCGGTCATCCTTCACATTACATCCCTTCAGCCACTGAATTACATTGCCTCTTCATGAAATGCTCTGCTCATATTTCTGAGTTACTAGCCATATTAGTTTCTAAAGTCTTCCATAACAAATTACCTCAAACTTGTTGGCTTACAGCAATTTCAACTTATTTTCTCACAGTCCTGGTGGCCACAAGTCCAGGATCAGGGTGTCAGCAGGATTGGTAAATTTTGGTACATTCTAGAGGCTCTGAATGCAGAATCATCTATGGATTTCTGGTAGCTTCTGATGGTCCCTGACAATCTGTAACACGCCTGGTTTGTAGCTACCTGTACCAGGTACCTTTTCCTTCATCTTTGTCTTCTATGGATGCAGGGCTCTGCGTGTCCTTTCCTCTACTGATAAATATAACAATCATTGAATTTAAGGCCAGTGTAATATCATGGAATCTTGGTGGTTGGGTGATGGTTCGTGTGTTGGTGGTGAGAAGAATTCACCAAGAGAAAGGAAGAAGTTAAAAGTTTATTGGAGGAAGATAAGCTGTAGGAGTGCAGCACAGACATGACAAAGATGTCTGCCCGCGGGCACAGGGAGGATCTGGGCTTATGTGTGCTTCTGGTTGTTTGCCTTTGGGCTTTTTGCTTTTGGGTTTATGCTAAAAGAGGGGTGATTGATAGGTTCCTGTTACTTGCCCATAATGCTTATTGGGCATGTGCCAAATGCTCATTCCCAGGTTTTTAAATCAGATGCATGAGATGCAAGTAATATATATGAGGTCTTAACCAGGAACTTTCCATTCTTAGGTTACTTTAGGCCAAACTTGGAAGCCTCCATGCATGCTCCTTGGGATAGTTGGGCAATCTTTTGAAAAACAGGACCTTGCTGTTTAAACTTTGGGGAAGATAGATTCTCCAAAAATTGCAAAGGGAGTGGCATGAAAGGGAGGTCCTTAGGCTCCCATCAGCACTGCTAATTGAGGTGAAGTGGGGGCTTGAGACAAGGGTCCCTAATCTATCCTGCTTTCACTAATACTGTGTGATCTCATCTTAACTAGTTGTGTCTGCAAGGACTCCTCCAAACAAAGTCACTCCTGAGGTTCAGAATGGATGAGTTTTTTTTTTTTTGGGGGGGAGTAGACACTATTCAACACACCATTAAAATAATGGTTTGAGAGCCTGATCACATTTTAGAACATAATTCTGATTGGTGTTTGGGCCCTGGCCAGGACTGGACTGAGGGGTACACTACTTACTACCTCCTAAGCTGGCCATGAACCTTTCATGGTACATCATAGTACTAAGGCTAATTCCGATCTGCAGAGGCCGTTTGAAGCCAGATATCATTCCTTTTCCATATCCTTGCTCTGGGCTTCTCTCTAGTTGGTCAAACTCCTCAAATTCCTTCATTGGTTTTTCATTCCTGGGGTCTTGAGTTCTAATACTTACTCATCTCTGTCCTCTGAGTGGACTCCGGTTTGTTTAACCTCTTGAAATGAACCAATGGGCATGAGGTGGTTTCCTCTCCATCATTCTAAATACAGCCTAGGTCACATCAGCTGTTTATATGTCCACGCTATGGTACTCATGCAGGGATCTTGAGCTAGTCACAGCCTCTTATTGCACAGAATTTCAAAAGCATTGTGAGAGTCAAGGGACCTGGTGTGTTTGCATGGTCTCTGTTACCTGCACAACATAATGAATGTGTTAGTGGTAGATATTAAGGCATGGCTATAGGTTCAGAGTAAAGGAATTGGATGCTCCCACAGATGTCTGTCTCCTTGGGTTCATCCCGGCCCCTGGAGGGCTATCAGTCAGGGATAGTTAGCGTAGGAGAGGATAGAGGCATGAATCCAGAAGGTGGAATTTCTGGTCCAAACTTTTGATCAGGAGTTGTGTCCTTTGATGTAGCAGACGGAGTTCCCTCCAAGAGCAATGTTGAGGCCAGCAGCCCAGTCTGCCTTTCCTTGCATCCTTCAGAAGGTACAGCCCACACTGGTGTGGCTGAGTTTTGTTCCTGGGCCAACCCATTGGGGCTGCTCTGCCTCTTGCTATCGCCTGGTCTGTTCTAGTGATGTAGTCCTTAGGCCAATGTGACAGGACCAGATCTACCAGATAATTAATATATGTGTATGTATATATATATATATTTAGAAGACATGCAGGTTCAAAAGGAGACAGAGTCAGCTCACAGTCCAGTATAACAGACAGACATGCAGACAATAGCAGTCACGAGAAAAAGCCCAGGTGGAGGTTCTTCCATCCATAAAGTCTGCCCCTGATTAAGAGTCAGCAAATTACAGCCTGTAGGCTGAATCTGACTTACCACTTATTTTTACAAATAAAATTTTATGAGGATTCAGCTGCACTCATTTACTTATGTATTGGTTCTGGCTGCTGTGGTGATTTAAGATCAGGTTGAGTAGCGCGAGAAACCAAGTGACCTGCAAAGCCTGAAATATTTACTGTCTGTACTTTTATAGAAAAGTTTGTTGATCTTTGTACTAGACAATGAATTAGCAAGCGGGAGCATGCCAAATGAAAACTAGACATGGCCCTTATTCTTAGGGGATTTCTGGATTTTTTTTGTTTGTGCAGCTAAAACACAAAATTTAAAGAAAGATGAACTGAGGGAGCTGACTGGGGAAGAACTTTGGAGATGTGCGAGTGTGTGCGTGCATGCGTGTGGGGGTGCGTGTGTGTGGTTTCTGGTTGGGGAGGAGGTGCCACTAAGCAGAGCCAGTGGGCACGTGCAGTGGGACTTGGAGGAAGCTGTGCATCTGTAGGTATATCTTCACAGGTGCACAGACAAGCTGGGGATGATGAAAAGTTTAAAGCCTAAGATCAAGCAAAGGACCGAAGGCTGTGACGATAGAGGGTTATTACAGTCTTACAGCCATGTATGGTAACAGAGATGGGTCAGTGTCTGGGTCCTCTCTGTGAGTTCTTCCCTGCTTATACTGGGGACACCATGAATGTGTATAAAAACACTGAGCACTGAAGCTTCTGCCTGGCCCATCTGTCACATACGGTGGAGATCCGGACTTCCGTGGGCTTGACCTCTCTTGGTTGGCTTGGAGTATGGCAATGTTGTTACTCCATAGCTCTGGCTGATGTCCCTAGGGCTCAGTGGCCTGTCTTGAGGGCTGTGAGTGAGCCACTGAGCCCTGGACCATCTTTGTGGCTCCCCATGTAGTAGATCACATGCTTTATGGCCACCTGCAGAGCCTTTCTTCCAAAACACTCACCGCCCCTAAATAAAACGCTTTTTTATATGCTGAACATCTCCCAAGCAGCCCCATTTGCTCAGGGAGGATTCAGCTGGGATGCCATGCATCTTCCTTGATTGACAGAAACACCTCGTTTGTCCTGATGTGTTGATGGAAAGACTAGAGGAGCAGCCAGAGAGGACTCTCCAGCTCAGCCCATCCCTAATTGACAGGACACGCTCCTCCCAGGTTCCTTTAAGCTGTGAGGAGACTCTGCTTGGTTTCCCACAATGTGCTGGATGGGCCCCAGTCCAGATTCCTCCAGCAGGTGGAGATGGAAAATGGGGGGTGGGTGGGGGAGGGATGGTGTACAGCAAGCTGGACAATATTTGCCCACAGAGTCCCAGATTCGCTGTGGTCTGTACAGTGGCCCAAAAGTTGCCCTGAGTCAGTGGCTTAATAGGTTCAGCAATAGAGCCAGAGAACGTGAAGCCAAAATTCAAGAGCCTAGGGACACCAGGTGTATTGAGAAAGAGAAAGAATCAAGCTGTCTGAGGCACTTACAGGAAACATGAACACAATTCTGTCTGATCCTGGCAGGGCCTTAAACTCTTCAGTCCTTCTCTTTCATCCCCTTTATCTGGTCTTACTAATAACCATAAAGAAATCAGTCATTTACAGTTGCTTTGCCAATAACAGTGGAGCGCTGACCAAACCAAGTTATCAAATGTTGGAAAAACTAAAAGCCCCCAAATCAAACACTTCCCTATCACCGAAGGAAACTAACATATACACACCTGCCACATGCACACCTGTGGGTGATTTCCCACACCTCTGCACGTTGAATCTTCATAAAGATGCGTGAAAGGACAGAACATTATTTTACCCATCTATGGATCAGGGATCAGAGTTATTAAACAGCTGCCAAGGACACAGAGGTAGGAAATTGTAGGGCTGTCAAGCTCCAGAGTCTGTTTCTTCCTATTACAACAAGCACATTATTTAGCTTGCTCAGATCCCTAACAAGGCTGACCCTCTTTGTGGGTAGAAATGGAAGTCTAGATAGCATAATTAAAAAAAAAATAAGATGTGGGTGCTGGAGTGGTGGCTTGGCGGTTACGGTGCTTGCCTGGCATGCGCAAGTACTCGGGTTCAAACCCCAGCACCCACGTACACAACTAAGTGTCAGAACAACGAAAGCCATGTGAACAACTTAATTGATTCTTTCTTTCTCTCTCTCTCTCTCTCACTGTTCTTCTCTCTTAAAAAAAAAGAAGAAGGTGTAATTCTTTGTAAAAGATTTAATTGACAGGGGCTGGTGTGATGGCTCAGTGGTTCCAGCGGATGCCTGGCATGAGCAAGGACATGAGTTCAAACCCAACACCATGTACACAAGTTTTGGAGCAACAAAGGTCACATAAAAATCTATGTAAAAATTGATTCTCTCCCCCTCTCTCTCACTGTCCCTCTCTCTTAAAAAAACAGATTTGACAAGTAATACTTATACATCTTTCTGAGTACAGTGTGATGTTTTGGTGCATTTATACATTGCGCAATGAACAATTCAGGGTATTTTAATACCATTAAATCTGAACTTCTGAAATATTCAACCCAGTGGTTTATAGTGTTTTTAGGAAGTTGTGCAATTTCCCTGAGGCGTCATGGTTGAACCTCTTCAGAAAGACCCAAGGACCTTCACCCTTTCTCCTTCCAGGCTCTGAGTGGGCCCTGGTGTCTGCCATTAATCACTGGAAGCCCCTGCCACACTATGGCTGGGCAAGGTCAGATCTTTAGCAGCTTCTAAGGCCTCAAAAAGGTGGCCTTGTCACCAAAGGAAAAAACAGTTACTTGTTAAGGACAGAGTAGGGAAACCTGGGTTACTCTAAAAATTCCTTGAGGTCATCCCAGGGCCTTCCTTAACTGGAAAGGATGTGGACCGAATGACAGGTAAGCCCAGATGAAGGAATACACAGGACACAGACCCTTCAGAGCAAGGCTAGAAGCAGGTGAGGCCATGATGGAGAGCTCTGGAAAGCAGCTGGGTACCATGAGAGGGAGCAATGGAGTCACTGAAAATGTACTTCGTATTTCATTTACCGGATCCTGGTCAAAGCTGACTGACATTCCAGGACTAGTTTCTGGACTGCTTCTTTGAGTCTGTTGATTGCAGGTTGAATTAAAAGAGCTTAGAAGAACAGACATTCACACTTTCTCTGGTCTTGGAGATATTTATGCAGCTTTCCTGAACGTGTGCTGTGGGAAGAGTTGTCAAGAACTCTAAGTAGGCTAGGCTGGGCTTCCGACTGGGCCACTCTGATGAGTCTAGGAGACCTGGATTCTTTTTTTTGAAACCTGTATTCTTACATCACCTGCAGTGTGTTTCTGAAATCGTATGAATTTCTCAATCTCCACTGGTTTCATTTGTTCCAGGGAGCTGTTTTAGAGTGGATGCTCTGCTGTAGGCCCTATGCTAGGTGCCTGGGTGCTTGGGATTTAGTGATCAGCAAGACAAGGACCCAGTCTTCAAGGAATCATTATTTTATATGATCCTTTTTGAAAATAGAAATATCCCGTGGTTTGGCTTTGACCTTCCTGTCATTTACAATCTGTAGAGATGAGTTTTCAGATCATATTCCTGAGTGTAGGCTTTGCTCTGGGGCAGAAGAAAGGACATGAAGCGCTCCCACCTTCTCTCTCTCTGACTGTTTCCCTGTGGGTCAGCATCCAGGATAAAGATGGGGCCATGGTTGGCCCACATGATGTCTTTGGGTCCCTTTGCAGAAGGTCTCCTTCTCCAGACACTGTTTTTGAAAGAAAAATGTTTTTTTTTTTTTTTTTTGAAAATCGTCTTAATGTGCTGCTTCTGTTAGATCAGGACATTTTACTGTTATCTGCCAGAATACTGTCATAGTAAAAATACTATTAAATAAAAGATACTTTCTCTGTAGTTCATGTCCCTGAAGGTAGCACTTCTGTGCAGTGTATGATCCGCACACCTGCATGTAGCCACCTTGGTTAGAATAATTAATAAATACTTGTGTTTGCAGTGAGTATCTCTTGCATTTTTCATTCAGCAGAGATGCTTCACCCTGAGTAGAGGTTCTTTGATCCTTTTGAGTTTTACAATATGAGAATAGGGAAAGGACTTTTGGGGAAATAAGACAAGAAGAAATCCAGACTCTGATTCTGTCCTGGCTCGCTCTTGGGAATTCCCAGGAGGCTGGGAACTCTGTTATATTTGCAGCAGAATGACCGAGAGCCTAGTTTTTCATTCTGAGTTGTGGAGCGAAATCTGGCCCTTCATGAAGTCCTAGGATCTTTCATGGGGTGGAAGCCTTCAGTTTCTCAGGTGAGCGGAAAGCGGAGCTCTGGGAAGGCTGAGGTGTATCGTTCCTAAGGCACCACAATGAGCAGCAGCAGACTCAGCTCTTGGACTTGGTTTCTATGTCTCATCAGTGTGCTTCTTGTCTTCCCCATTGTCCCAGAGAGGTGAGCGCCACTGGATTAGTGTGGCTCCAGAGGTGCAGGGTGGACTGCGGGCTTTCATAGCGGAGTGTCCTGTTGGCTGGGACAGCCTCATCCCCGGGGTTCTCTGAGGGGGATTATTCAACCCTGTTGTTTTTTACTTTCCCCTTCTGTCGTCCCCGGTGCCAAAGGAAGCCGAGCTTCAAAGTACTTTTTTGGTATTGGCTTTCTTCATCTTTTTAAACACACACATTTATTGAGTGCTATAAAGGGACTCCTGCCTTTCTTCATAGAACATGGATTTGACAGTGGACCAAGATAGTAATTAGATTTCTTTCCAGACCAGTGAACCTTATCCACATTTCCTGAGCATGAGTTACACCTTTTCCTTCTGATTAGTTTTATTATGATTATCAATCATGGAGTTTTCAACGGAAAGAGGGCAGGTGCCTCAGGGAGACCCCTTGGAGAAGACAGCATCTGCATCATGGCTGACTCAGAGGGACCAAAGTCACATGAGGCATGCATCTGTCCCATCCATTGTTTCCCTCAACTTGTTAGTGGTCCTTTTTGCCCTGGACCCCAAATGATCTCTGATTTGTGTTCTGGTGTGAGTTAGGGCTAAAAAGACAACAATTGTCTCAGAATTGAGGGCACAGAAATCATGACAGAGGGGTGTCAGGTATGCTTCTGACCCACTAGAGGTTGGAGAGAGCAGTTCTTCTTTGTCATGTTAGTTGAGATAGTGTTAGCCCTCATTTTTATTGAAAGCCTACCATGGGCTTAGTAGTGCTGGATTGGATGTTCAGAGATAGTTCAGTGAGCTGGAGAGCTACGTCTTTGCCACCTTGGAATCAGAAAGAAGAGAGTCAGATGTGGGAAGATGTCCATAATTGCACTGCCATCGCAGGTGAGTGCTAAGTGAAGATACGGGGAGAGCCCACTCTAGGAGTTTGGAAAGGCTTCTTGCAGAAGGTGCAACTTGAGCTACAGCCCCCATGGAGATGACTTTGGAAGTGAGCCTTGGAGAATGCCAAGTGGCTCTGCTAAGGGGAGCCGAGGGCAGCAGCTTAGTCCCGGCCAGCACATTCTCTGAGTGGTCTTACTTGGAGGCTGCTCGGCCCCACTTCTTCCTCACCGCTTGATCTCGTTTGTCCATTTGCCACCTGTTATCCACCCGACTCCCAGCCCTATCTCTTCCTTCTTTTTTTCAGCTTCTCCTTTCCCCCCACTGTCTATGTTTCTGATTATTTCCCCCAGTTGGAGTTACTTGCATTCTTCTGCATTGACTCTTACATTGTTATTTCCTGTCCCATATTTTCTGAACTCCCCAGGTCCCTTCTCATTTATTTCCCCATCCTCTCTGGTGCTGTTTGCACCACCGCCCAGTTTGTTATCATCTGCAGATTTAATTAGCGTGGTTGATGACCCCTCTCTTCCAGACCAGAGGCTAGGGGAAGAACAGGCAGTCCCAGGCAGGGCCAGCTCCAAGTGATGTGTGCACAGGGTCACAGTTGTGGAAGAGCCTGTTTTGGCTGTGTGGAGGGGACATGTTCCAAACTGGTCTCTCACCTCATATAGGGAAAAATGCCCCAGGAGCCAGGTTTTTCTGGGAAAAAGGGGAGGATGCTGGAAACTGGATTGCATAAACCTCTTTAATTCAAATTCCTCTGGCCAGAGGACACCATCTGCAGAGTCTAATTATTAGCATTGAGCATCTATTATATGCCAGGCATTGTGCTAGGTACCTTTCTTATATTACTGCTGGTCTTTACAAGTACTCCATGAGGTCACTACTGCTTCCAATTACTATTTTTCTACTTTACCAAAAGGGAAACTGAGATTCAGAAAGATTATGCTACCCACCCCTGGTTACAGAGGAAGGAAGAGAAAAAATGATATTTTCAGTGGGGCATCTCTGGGCTCTTCTTTTATGCACCTTGCTTCTTAGAGACTCCACCCATCCCCTTTCCTGTTCCCCAAACCATTCTAGGCTAAAGGATTGCTTTTGCAACACTGTAAGCAGGTGGACTGATCTGGATATTTTTAGAAATCCACAAAAGGATTCCACTATTATTTTCCTCATGGTGATAGGTCTTTTCTGGAGCATACCTGATCAGTTCACTAAAATCAGATCCAAGATTTAGATTTGACCTATCTCAGTGGCTTTCATTCATACATTAACTTCTTTAAAGAAGTTAATGTACCTTAAATGTACTTTAAAGAAGTTAATTGTACCTTCCTATCTCTCAAATCTGAGTCTGGTGGGGCAGGGGCAGGAAACTTGTGTGATAATTGCAAATGCCAGGACTAATGTCAGGCCTGACGGATCCTAAGAGCATCACAGTGGCTTTCAACAATAGCTCCCTGAACCCAAGGGCACAGAGACTGAGTGGAGTCCTATATATCTGGAAGGATAATTTTTATTGTATCCGCTTTCATCTACTAAATACTAATGCTGCTCCCCAAACACTGTGACAGTTGAGAGCTCCCATTCATTTATTTATTTTTTTTGATTTTTTTGATTTTTATTTTTTTTATTTTTGAACAACCTCACAAGATTTTAACAAAATAATATAAAATGTGTATATATTCTGGATATTGCAATTATTCCCAGGAGTGCCCCCCTCCCATTCATTTCTACCAGGACTCGTACAGCTCTTGAGGTTTGTGTCATAGAGGCCAGGCGGAAGTTCTTAATTTGAGCTCTATTGAGAAAGGAGGAAGACATTTCTTGAAGGTTCCCTTGACCAAGGAGACTCTCTCACCATTCTTATCTCATTTAAGTCATGATGAATCTGGATGAAAGTAAGGGGATGATACATCAAGATCACTGTTGTGAAGTTCATGGGCAACAGCAGCGTAGCGGGCAGTGTGGCCATCACAGCCCACATCTCAGCATGCAGGCTCCCCTGCTTCTTCTCTGCTCGGGCCGGCTGGTCTCCACATGCTGTGCCCATTCCTCATTGAAACTTTACTCATCTTCTTCTTTCTCTTCTGTCATCCATAATCCCTTTTGCATGTGAAAATCCCATCATAAAGTATAACTCAGGTTTCCTCTCTACACCGTTGCCTTTGGTCCCTCTTGGTTGCATTGAGAGAAAACTCGCTCAAAATGGCTTAAAAAACAAAGGGAACGTGCAAACTCATCTTACACGAAAGCCCGCAAGCAGGGTTGGTGAGAAATGATCCAGCAGCTTAAATAATATCCCCTGTGTCTCCGTATTTCTGCTCAACCTTATGCGACATCCAGTTCATCCTCTGTTTACTGAGTGACCCCTTGGCTGACCCTGGTCTTTCCTTTATCAAGTGAAATCCTTGCCACCCTTCTCCCCAGGGTCTGACAGAAAAAGAAAGCTGCTCTCTCTAGAACCGGGCCAAAATTTCTTTGAATCACATTGGTTTAGATTTCATTGTGGCCAGGTGGATATAGATAAGGTGAGTTTTCAAGCTGTTTGGGTCTCTTTCTGGAGTTGTTGGAGGATTTGATTCTATTTAAAGCATATAGTGGAGATCCAGGAGCTGAAAAAAAAATCTGGCAACTACTGAACTTTTAAGGGGAGACAACAAAAATGACCATTCATTAGTTGTCTCTTCCCTTTGGAAACGAATAACCCTTCTCATGATATTCATTTTTCTCCCTTATTAGATATCATTTAAAGAGATTGAAGACAGATGGTATGCTAGCTTTTATTTCTTTTGTATATCCTTGACTCTTAGCACATTTCTGAACACGCAGTTGCTACCCAATAAATACTTGTTGCATTGAAAATGTTGGGATGATTGAATCATAGGAAAACAGTGAAGATATTCCTTAGGGCACAGGCGAGTCACGGCTAAGAGAAAACTGGGGCACATCTTTGGGGTGGGGAGTTAATTGCTGATAGAATGAAGGTTTTATAGAAGTGTCTTGGGGAGTGGAATAAAGGTAGCAAAATCAAAGAATCATAGGTTTTGAGTTGGAATAGGGTACTTTTAGAGGTAATGTAATGGATTTTTAAGTGCGTGGAAATGCTGCCTCTGAAGCATTTTTTCTCTGAAGCATCATTTTCATATCGGTCAAAGAAATAAAGGTCATGAAGGAGATAATGGGCATTCCTGCCCGAAGCTTTGATGACTGTTGTACTTAATGGTGCTCATTGGTGATCCACAAGGTGACTATCAGATTAATTATCCAGGGGGCTAGAGTGGTGGCTCGGTGGTGACGGCGCTTGCCCAGCATGCGCAAGTACACGGGTTCAAATCCCAGCACCCACGTACACAACTAAGTGTCAGAGCAATGAACATGTGAAAAACTCAATAAAAAAATTGATTCTCTCTGTCTGTCTGTCTCTCTCTCTCTTACTGCCCTTCTCTCATTTTATTTTTAAAGATTAATTATCCAATCCAAGACATTTTTGAAAATGCTAAAATGTTAGACTAGATGGGATGATGAGGCAAGGAAACTAAACCAAGAATGTCCCAGGTCAACCAGGACACACTCATTGGTCCTCGTGGTCTGAATATCTCCCAAACACCAACGAGGATGCCCTTCATGCATCCTTCCCATCTGCCATCTGCCTCCCGTTCCTTCCGCAGTGAAATGCTCTCCGTGTCCTGATGGGGGTGAGAGGGAAGTGCACACAGTGTGGAGAGTTTGGAGTCTGCAGCATCTGATTCCACTTGAAAGATGTCAACTGTTCAAAATAGTCTCACTGTGGTGAACAGGAAAGATCAATACTTCTCTCTGGTTTTTCCTCATGTTATCTATGACCTTTGCTCCTCCGTTTGGGGCTGATCCTGTGTGTCTGAAGCCCAGTTGTCAGCCTTCTTTAGTTTTGGGAGAGGCCCTGTCCTTTCTGCCAACATCTTCAGGGACTATGGATTCTCTCAAACTCTTTTTTTTCTTGGTAGAAATTTTATCTCTGGCTACTGGATTCAAACCAACCTGTTACTTTCAGCAGTGCAAACTCCCAAAAGAAACATCAGTTTGTTTAGTTTTATGCCGGTGACTATTGCCTTAGTGGGCTCAGCTGTAATTTCCCTCATGGTGGGATTACTAAAGAAGCCAAGGGGAATGAGCATGCTCTTCAGTTTGGGTATCCAAAGCAAAGAATTGATTGTGGCTGCCTCTGAGTTTACTCTTTTAAAAATCTTATTACACTTACACTTTTATATATACTGTAATATAGTTTATAAAATACTTAGATATAGATAATCTCATTTGCTCATAAAATACCATGGAATCATTATTCATTTCTGAATATTTCAAAATTTAAAACAGATGATATGTAACATATTTAAATGAATATGTTCAACAAATAATATATTTTAATAAAACATTTTTTAAACAAAAACAGTTGTGGGAAGCTGTGGCTTTGGTTTTCCCTTTAATATATCTTTCTTCTCTAGCTTTATTGAGGTATAATTGATGTGCAATAAACTGCAAATATTTAAAGTATATAATCTGTTGTGTCTTGACAAAAGGACATGCCTATGGAATTAACACTATAGTCAAGGTAATGAATAGATTCCCACCCCCAGGATTTCCACATGTCCTCTTATAGTCTATTCTTCTCTCTCCCAAGTGGCATTATTACTGACAGTTATTCTAACAATGCTTCTTCGTTTCAGAGAATTGTAGTGGTTTGTTAAAAATGGCACAGCTGGTATATGACAGAGTTAGGGCCCAAGGCCAGGTCCTCTGGTCCTGGAGTCCACAGCGTTTCCATGGCCTATCCTGTGTGGTAATTGTTCTCCGTTGCTTCCAGTTGTGGATTTCTGAAGCAGAACAAAGCCCAGAGAACTCTCCATCACACTCTGTTGCTGACTGCTGGTAGAGATCCTTTCAGGGTGCTGAGGTGCCCTGTACCTCGTGAATTAAGTGGGGAGTAGGAACTTTCAGTCCTTGGTGTGGCAGGGAGTCTGAATCCTGTTTTCCTGGGTTGTCCCTTGCTGCTTCCTCTTCCACTGGACCTTGAACTTTCTGGATCCTCGGTGACTCCAGTATGGAGTGCAGTGATAGGCCCTACAAAGAGGAAGGCCTGAGGAGACAGTGCCAGAGATTGTCTCTTCTGGTGCCTGCCCATATTGGTGCCCGTAAGAGTAGCTTAGTTTCCATTTCCGAAGGATTCTTTCTGGGTTGCCCCAGTCTTTGGTTGGGGACTAGGTGAAACTTTTTTTCATAAGACAGCTCATGTTTCTGGTCTTTTAGGGTCTGGGACAGGGCTCAGTGAGCTTCCGACCTGCCCTTTGCCTTTTCCCATCCTCCTCACCTGGGAGAGGTAGTTTCCGTGCTCTCACCCAAGGAGTTCCCCGGAGCAAGTCTTTATCTTTCCTCCCTTAGGGAGTTCTTCCCTGTGCTTAATGCCAAGCTGTGGTGTCTTCAGGAAGAGGTCCCTGATCACATGTTGGAAGTCCTGGAGCTGCAATGAAGTTAAGGCTTTGGAGGTTAAGGCAGTGTCATGGATAGATAATGGCATTCCTCAAGCCAAGCAGTTATGAGATCCATCTCAGGTGAATCCCTACCCTTATGTCAGAAGTCCTCCATTCCAAGGAGGAGTCTGTGATGATGGCTTCCTGGCTACAACCTTAGCACTATCTGGTAGAGCTCCTCCAGCTGTGTGGGTCTTTAATGTGATGATCTGAGTTTGTGGGGTTCTCCGGGGTTCTCTCACCCTCATGTGGGACCATATGCCTTTGGTTCCTGCTGATCCCAGGTACCTAAGTTAGTAATATCTCAGAGGAGTCCAAGGGTGCCTGCCCCCATTGCTTCCATGCTCCTCCGTCCGCCTTTTCTCTGATAGTCCCATTCTCAGGCCATGATGTGCTGCAGCTGATGTTCTCAGCTCGCAGCAGGGCTGAGGACCAGAGTACACCGAGGCCTCTGGGGTCAGCCTGAGGAGGCTTGGCAGGACTGTGGGGAAGGAGGCTTGTGGAGTATCAGTTTCCAGTTCTTGGCTGAGGCTGCCTCCCATTCACTCTCGTCTCTCTAGAGGAAGGACATGGTCTTCTGAAGCCACATGCAGGCTTTGGATAACAAGAAGACATAAACAATCAACGTATTCTCACCAGGAGCCTGGAGCAGCAGCAAGAGCGCTGGAGAGAGGTGGATGGGGGTGCAAGTCCTCTCTTCTCTCTGGCCCAAGCTACCTAATCTTTTTTTTTTAATTCAGAAATTTATTTGTTGAACAATCAAACAAGCTTCTAATGAGATAATATTATATATAATATGTGTGTATATATATATATATATAAATTCTGGAAATTAGATTTACCCCCAAGAGCCCTACCCCAATTACCCACTCTTATCCCTCCCCCCCTTCCCAATACATCTCTACAAATTCCTTAGGTTGCATGACATTACACCTTATCCGGATTTAAAACATGATAATAGACCTCCTTTCTCAATGGCCAGGGTCTAGCTCCAGCCTCCACAGATGAGTGAAGACATTCGACCCTTGGTTCTCTGGGTTATGCTTATTTCACTCAGCATGATTTCTTCCATAGCCATCCATTTACCTTCAAAGGCTGCAATATCATTGTTTCTAACTGCTGAGTAAAACTCCATGGTATATATGTACCACAGTTTTTGGATCTATTCAGAAATCACTGATTGGGATGCCATAAAGCTAAAAAGCTTTTGCACTGCTAAGGAAATAATCAAAAGAGTCAAGAGGTTTCCTACAAAATTGGAGAGAATCATGGGCTGTGATTCCTCTGACAGGGGCCTCATATCCAGAATCTACAAAATCCTCAAAAATCTCAACTACAAAAACACAAGCAACCCAATCAATAAATGGGCCAAAGATCTAAATAGAAACTTTTCAATAGAGGACATTGATCAAGCCAATGAATACATGAGAAAGTGCTCTAAATCACTAGTAATCAGAGGAATGCAAATGAAAACTACATTAAGATATCACCTCACACCAGTCAGATTCGCAAAAATGAAGAAAATAAACAATAATAGATGCTGGAGGGGCTGTGGAGAGATAGGAACACTAATGCACTGTTGGTGGAGCTGCAGACTGGTACAGCCCCTCTGGAAAGCAGTGTGGAGAATCCTCAAAAAACTAGGGATGAGCCCACCATATGATCCTGCTATTCCTCTCCTGGGTATTTTTCCAGGGGATTTAGAATTAGCATATTACAGTAACACAGCAAAATCTATGTTCATAGCAACTCAATTTTCAATAGCTAAATTACAAAAACAACCCAGATGTCCCTCACTGGATGAATGGATACCTAATCTTTTGTGAAGAGAGGGGCTGCAGGGATTGCCTGTCTCCCATGGGCACTGTGGATGGATTCTGGTGCCAGGCAATCTGGACTCCATTCCTGGTTCTGCTACTGCTCAGCTGCGTATCCATGTCTAGACAACTCAGCCTACAAGGCTTCAGGTCACCATTTATTCTGGAGGAATGTTGGTATCCCTGGTGGTGACTCTGGCTCCAGAGTCCTGTGGTAAATTGGTTTACTCCTCTGAAATTCTCCTGTGCCTGCAAGCTGGCTCATCCCTGAGCTGTCAGCAGGGGAACACTGAATATCACTCTAATGCTTGACAAATAAAGATACCAAAAATCTTTACTTTGGAAGCCTTTTTTGTTGTCCAGAGTATTCTCAATTCTTCTCCTTAATGTTATAATACCCCTATAAGCTTACAATGATGACAGAAATTTCAGGTCTATACAGTTTCAGTTGTGTTCAGTTTGTATTTTATGAGCACCAGAGTGAATTTGTGCAAATGCCTGTAGGATAGGGAGCAGGGATCTGCAAATTCATTGAGAACTTGGGGCTACCGATGAGACTAAAGAAGTTCTCTAAGGTCTTTATAAAGCTCATGATCAGTTGAAGGTTAGAGTAACTTTAATTTTTGGCATGAAAGGAACACTCAGAAAAGATATTTAAGGGTAATTGAATAATTTCTTCAAAACTAAATTAGATTTAATTCTGTTGGCCAAAATTTCCCAGTTACTTTCTGGGCTGTGATTGTCAGTTTTTAGAAAGCAGTCACATGATCTGAATGGAATGGTTAGTTATACGTGTATTGAAGTTGCAGTAAATACTTAGTGTTAACTGTATGCCAGGTGTTATAGTGGCTGATGAGGACAAAGAAATCTACAAGATACACGTTTTCTCCATCCTCATGGAGCATCAGGTCTAGCCAGGAAGATGTCAACACCTCATGACCATATGATTGCAATGATGGGTCACTGCTACGGAAGAGAAGGGAAAGAGCTATGCAGGCAAGAGCACAGCACCAACTATAATCCAAGGGCACAGGAAAGCCCACCACTGAGGAATGAATATTCAATCTGAGATCTGAATAGGAGTTGGCTGGGACTGGTGAAGGGGAGAACTTTGCAATGGAGGTAACAGAACAGGGGGAGACTGGAGGAGCTGGACACCACTGAGAAGGGCTGTGCGGCTGGACCCTGGGGAGTAGCGAGGGAGGGGAGGGCTGGTGTCTTAGACAGTGTGCATATCATCTGGCTTGATGCTGAGTCAACTTTAGAAGGAAGGGAGGACAGGAGAGGGCAGAACACTGGTTGGTTGGGCAGGACCCAGGGTTGAGCTGCTGGCCTGACTTTGCTTCTTTGCGAACCCAATTTCTATTGATGTACTTAGTGATGAGCAGTTTCAGGAAATTAACTGACAACATAAATTGCAGGAGATGGATAAACCCCAAAATAAGATGATAATGGAGGAGTATTCATTTCCTTTGATAAGGATACTCATACCCTCTTCTTGGGTACCTCTCCTTGATACCTAGAACTGGACAAACAGAATCTGTAGAGCTTTGTGAAAACAGAGTCTCAGTGAAATTCATCACATAGTTCTTTGAGGTATTTGAATTGAGCTGGAGAAATATCTGGCTCTGTCGTAAAATTTAAAAATCACATTTCTTGCCCCAGGAATATACAGATATGATTGTGTTTCCCTAGAGAAATATTTGTGCACGGGTTTTCCTTATATCAGTCCTATAATCAAATTGTAGTTATAGTTCATTTTGGAAAAACTTAAATTTTCATTGCCTGTTGAGATTTGGGAGCTCCTCCAATCATATTGATTTTTCATTATTTTTTGTGTGACCTCTTTTAGGGATAGGTTCTACTCTCCAATCTCTTACACTTTAGGCCAGCTTTCATGTCAGTTGTCAGAAGGTTTTCTGACCTTATCCTTGAATTCTGGAGATGCACTATTTGTTTCTTGATTCTATATTTTTATTGGTGTGTTTTATTTACACATTCTGGAGGGATTTATTGTTACATATTTGTGCATGCATGCAATAGAACAGTATAATTTGGCCAGTATCATTCCCCCATCGTTGCACTTGCCTTCCCTCTTCCTTTTCCCTGGTCCCTTTTCTCTATTCATCGATTCCCCTTCAATTTTCATGAGAATTCCACCTTTCATTTGTTTTTCCTCTCTAGTTTTCACATATGAGAAAAACAAAATACTTCATATTCTGAGTTTGGCTTATTTCACTTAACACAATATTCTCAAGTTCCACCCATTTTTCTGCAAAGGACCCAATTTCTTCTTTATGATCGAATAAACCTCTATTGTGTATTACATACTGCATTTTCTTTATCCATTCATCCACTGATGGACACCTAGGCTGGTTTTGTAGTTTGGTTATTGTGAATTGGGATATGTGCTGTATTTTGAATCTGTGAATTATTTTAGAGCACATGGGACATATTGAAAATCCTGTAGATAATTTTAAAAGGGCAAGGCAGGAAATAAACCAGGATTACTTATTCACAATTTAAATTTTAATCTAGCAGGAATTGGTTTTCCCCAGGACCTATTACATGTGTAGTGCTAGGTGCTTGAGAAAAAAAAAAAAAAAAAAGAACCTGATACTGTTCTAATAGCCAAAAAGTAGTCCTTCTGTCTGAGTAGAGCTAATCACACCAGTGGTGGCTGTCCTTTATTGAACATTACCCATCCCACACACGCTACGAGCAAGGATACCTAATCCCCAAAACAATCTTGAAATATTTCTCACTCTCCTTATTCAGATAAAGAAACTGAAGTTCATTTGGTTATGTGACTTGCCCAAGGTCCCACAGTTGCAAAACCCAGAATGCAAATCTTAATCTGTCTGAACCTGCACCTCCAAACTCTTTCCATCTCCCTATTTGGCCTGAAAGAACCCAAATCCAAAAATGGCTGGATGGACATCATTTGGGCCTAGAGAACAAGAATTTTTTTTTTCTTAATACAAGTTAACCTCTAATTTTAGATCCCTGGGTTAGTTAAAAAAAAAAAAAAAGGAACTTTCGCATTTAGTGATGTTTCTGTTCAGGGGTTTTCGTGTGTTTATTTTTTCTTCAGGAGACGTAGCCAGTCACACCAGCTAATATTTCACATCAGCTAATATTTCACATTAGCACATGTTTTTCTTTTTATGAGAAGGTAACGATATTGCATGACATGAAAAGAATATGATGACTAGATGTTAGCCCCACAAAATTGCATTCCAGCTTTTATTTTCATTTCAAACAAGTTCTATTTGGGGAAAATGGAGAAGCAGCTTGTTCTGTTGGAGAAAATTAATGTCCCTAGATTGGGAAGCAATCTTGCATTAATACAAAGTTAGACCACAAAGGACAGAGCCTCTACAATCATAATGGATAAACAAGGTAGAATTTTATCTTTCACATAAAAATCTAGGAGGCAGTGGAGGGCTGCTGCAGTATTCCATGGGGTCAAGCCTAGCTTCTTTCTTGACCTTGGCTGTTGCTGGCTTGGAGTTTGACCTCCAGGTCTGTTATGCTTGTATCCATGTTCCAGGCAGCGAATTAGGGGAAGGGAAGAAGCTGAAGGGCACCTTCTTGCTGTCTTTGAAGAAGGTTGCCAGAAGTTGCTTCACGCTTTTACCTATACCACCTAGGCCAACAATTACTGTTCTGGAAATATCTCACTGCAAGGGAGATGCACTTTTGATTTTGGATGGTTATCTGCTTAGTTAGAAATCAAGAAATGAGAGCTGGGGGTGTAACTCAGTGGTAGAGCACTTGTCTAGCATGTGTGAGGCTCTGAGTTCAATCCTCAGTACAGGAAAAAAGAAAAATGAGATTGGCTGTCAGGGGACAGCTAGCAGTCTGCCACCAAGGCCATGGAATTTGACCCTTGGCCTCCCAAGTCTCCCTCAAACTTTGAACAACATCTGTACCCACTTAATTGGCATTTGGCACACTCAAACTACCAAGTCTAAATAAGATTAAAAAGGCATTCATCCCGATTAAGAAATTAAGATAAAACGTAACCTATTAAAATTAATGATGTCTTTCTTTTAGTGAAAGGGATGATACCATTTGCCATCTTTCACCAAAAGCATTATTTCTGGAGCCATGACAGAGTGCTGGGACTGTAGGTCAGCTTTGTAGATCCTTCACTTCTTTACTAAATCATAAAAGCTTAAATTACAGTTAGAAAAGTGGCAGGTGATGGATTACTCTGTCTAGTAGTCCTGGATGTTACAACCAAAGGTGAACATGGAAATTGGAGAGGTTTTTTGCTAAAGGCCTCTTGCAGTGTTTTGTCAGAATGAAGCCACAGTTGGGAGCTGGAGGGTTGAGTGCTTCGTCTTAGGACTGCAACACAGCTTCCCGGTCCTCCCTGGGATTTGATTGTAGTCTGTGAGTGTTTGTGCTTGGAACCCTTGGATGTGGTATTTAACTACTCTCGGGACCATGTGTGTCTCTCTCCAATGAGAAGAGAAAACCATCAGAGTAAACACTGCTTGGATTTGAAAAGTACTTTTATCACACCATCTGGATAAATCGGGGGCAATCATTTAATTCTTTCTGCCTTAGCTTCCTTAGCTGTAACATAGAGATGGCACTGGCAGTGACCTTACATCTCAGTTGTGGATATAGTGACTTAGCATGTAACTCCCATTACGTTCAGGCACATAATACACACTCAGTAAATGTGCATCGAGGCTGTTCAGTTTGTTTGTTTGTTTTTAGGTGTTTAGAAACTCTAGATTATGCGAGTCTTCCATACCATGGTCCGATCATCTTGTGAAATCCTGCTTTATTCTTCATTTTTCGACTTTATCAATCATGACCTTTTATCCTGGTAGTGGAATGTGTTCTGAATGTTTGAATTACTGACCGTATGTATTTTGAGGCCAAAATTTAAAAATAATAGAAATAATCTTCCCTTGCATTATAAGTGCCATAAAATACCTTTGTATCTTCATCATTTAAAAAACATCTGTACCTTCATAGTGTCCCTCAGTGGGGAAAATGGTCTTCCACGCACCATCTGTTTCCCTTCCTGGTGTACTGGAAAGGCACATTCAGAAGCTGGGAGTTGCTGCTTTCCAGCATTACCTTCAGATCTAAACCAAGATCAGAGGGCATTATTGTTTTAACAAAAACAATGCGAATGAATGAAGCCAGGAATGACTTTTAAAAGAAACACCTGCTTATGTTTACTGTAAACAGAGTCAGTTCCTTTTCAGCACTGACCTCCCTGAATCCTGCTTCACAAAATGCACATTAATTCAACAGCCTCCTTTCTCCTAGTGCATGGAGTTCAGAGGGTGAATGAAACCTGAAGCCCAGGAGTGCTTCTCTCTGTGCAGCATTTACTGGGACCCAATTTCCACTTCCCCTCAGTGGCTTTATCCTAATGCAGATGACACAGGGACCAGGCACACCAGCATTGGTGGTTCCAGTAGCCATTTGATGAAGGAATGGCCATCAGCCTGTTCCACTTTCTCTCTGGATACACTATTTGTGGTTAGTTTTGCAAATAGTGTCTCACGAATAATGAAACGAATAATGAAACTCTTGGGGGTAAATCTAGTTTTCAGAATTTAAATATATATATATATATATAATATTATTTCATTAGAAGCTTGTTTGATTGGTCAACAAATAAATTTCTGAATAAAATAAATAAAAAAAATTGAGGTTTTATTTGAAGAAGAGGATGAATCCCTGTTGTAATCTGACAGATATTTATAATAGACATGGCAGCCAAGGCCAAATGGATTGCCCAGTTAAGGAAACCTAATTTTCCAGTCATCATCACTGCAGTTTCTTTTCATTCTTAAGTAGCAACAGCACACAGAATAGTCGCTTGCCCTGGGACAGAGTCTGTTCTGTGTTCTCACAGGAGCCCTGCTGAGGGTTTATATTTCTGATATTATTTTGAGTTGTTCTATTTGTGTTGTTATTTATATCACTACTCTTAGGCTTAACTTGACCTTCTTGTGTGATTAGGGACTGTAACACAATGCAATAGAACAAACAAACCAACTTGAACAATGAACGATAAAAACACGTGGATGAAGCCAAATTGCAGGCTGTGGTGCGTGCTAGCAGAGGCAAGGTGACCAACTGCTATTAAAAGTGTAATGGGATTTCTGGGAAAATCATAATTGCTCATTACATGGAAAATCTGTGAACAAAATTCAGCTTTTTTTTTTCTTCTTCTTCTGAAGTCTCTAAACTTCCAGGGACCACACTTTGGGAACACTACCCTGTGGGTTTTTTTTCTTTTTTTTTTTTTTAAAGAGAAGGACAATGAGAGAGAGAAAGAGAGAGCAAGAGACAGAGAGAATCAGTTTTTATTGAGTTTTTCACATGGCTTTCGTTGCTCTGACACTTAGTTGTGTATGTGGGTGCTGGGGTTTGAACCCGTGTACTTGCGCATGCCAGGCAAGTGCCTTAAACGCCGAGCTACCGCTCCAGCCCCCTGCCCTGCGGTTTTCAATGAGCACATTTCTGAAACAGAACAGATGAATTGGGGACGGGTGGGAGGGAATCGATTCCTAGTGAAGTTTAAAGGAAACAAAAACCAGAAACTAAAGGACAAGAAGTGTGGGCTTCTAGAATTGGGGAACTAGGAATTTAAACTATATCCTTACAAGAGTTTCCATTTCTTTTCTCTTTGTACCTTGCAGAGTAAAACCCAAGGATCCATCTTTGTCCGGATACATGCCCCGTGGCAGGTGCTGGCCAGAGAGGCAGAGTTCTTGAAGATCAAAGTTCCCACCAAAAAAGTATGATCATGTTTCTCCTGGGTTCTGGGCTTCCTGAGGGCTGGATAGATGTGAATATTTTGGGAATAAGCCAGGTGGGATGTGGGATTTGTGGAATTGAAATCACACTTATCTCCCTGGGGATCCCAAGTATGTGGGGGTGGGTGGAACAGGGAAATATGGGGAGAGAAATCCTACCATTTCTGGGCTGTTCTTGAGAAGCCAAACACTGTCTACTTTTCATCTTTGCTACACCTCTTTTCCTGCTCTTCTTGGGGTCCCAGAAATGCTAATCATTTCTGTAGAGTGAATATAGCAGTGAGAGTAGACAGCAAGACAGGTGTCATCAGTGTGGAGGGAAAAATAGCACCAAACTCTCTGTGAGGTGGCCTATTGGGATTATAATTCCATCACTAAAGATTGTGCAATAGTGGGCTTCACTTATTTCTTTCAACGCAATGGAAGGGAAACTAAATGAAATTATCTGGGAAGTGTTTTCAATGTGCTTGTGCCAGTGTCCCACTTCTGGGATTTTGATTTAGTTGGTTGAGATGGAATGAGTTTCTGCCATCAGTATTGTGAAGAATAATCCTCAGGAGGTTCAGAGGCACACACAGTGTGGATCAGTATGCCAGGTAGTTTTCAGTCAGAACAGTTCACATATAACTGAAAAATGTCCCCAGGGAATTCCTAAGTGACATGTCTCCTCGTATAACAAAATCCAGCACAGCTCCAGAGAGAAAGGAAATGTGTTTACGTATTTCACTGTTCTTTTTTTTTTTATTAAGCATTTTAGGGGAGAGGAGCAGTGATTGACTTCGGCCTTCTAAGGTGTCTCGTAGGGAGAATCCAGGGGCAGATAGTACTCTGGTTAACCATGGTGATCTGTGGGTGAACTCTCTCTTTTTCCTCTCTCTCTGTCTCTCTCGCACTCCTGCAGTGTAGACTACCACTACCATGATTTTCATGTTCCCCACTGTAAAATAAAAAAAAAGGAATAATGATAGTACTGGTATAAATTTAGGCAGAGATGTTTATTGGGATTTGTTGCTCTCGGGCCAATTTCACCTGCGCCGCCATAATGAGGGCGGGCATGGGAAGTGGTGGTCGGCCAGAATGGCAGGCAGGAAAAATGGCATTGGACCTTCACCAGGCAGCTGGTTTTGCTGGCTACCTGGAAGTTCATGATGGGGTTGGTCCTTCAGAAACTGGCTGGTGGGTCCATCAATCCACTGGAGCTTGTCTGCCAGCATCCCAATTGGCTGTTCTTTTCGAGGGCAAGTTGCCCTTTGACCTGCTCCTTAGCCAGCAGGCATGGCCTCAGTGTCTTGGCTGAAGTCACACCCCTAGCCAGCCAAACACCCACCATGAAAAGAACTCCATTTTCATTGCCTCCTGTACTGCCACTATGATTCCAGTTTTCTCATCACCATTGGTAGAATCATTATAGTCAAGAATGCTATGTTGGTCAGCTTTTCATCGTTGTAACAAAATGCTTGAGAAAAACAACTTTAAAGAAATAAGATTCATCTGGACTCTTGGTTTCAGAGGTTTTAGTCCACGGTTGGATGGTTGTAATGTTTGGGGTCTGAGGTAGAGGAAGGGCTTGGTGGACAAATGTTGTTCAACTCATGGCAGCTGAGAAGCAGAAAGAGGAGAAGGATCTAGGGTCAAAATGTGGTCCCCCAAGGCATGCCTCCAAGGACCCACTCCTTCCAACTGGGTTTTGGCTCCTGCAGTTTCCATCATCTCCCAGTGGTCCGTTCAGCTACGAAACTTACAGTGGATTAACCCATTGATTGGAGCCCTCACATACAAACACTTCCTCAAATCTCTACCTCTGAACATTGCTGCACTGGTGAGCAAACCTTCAACACACGAGTCATTGAGGGACACTTCATATACAAACTAACGAACACCCTTTTGATGTACATTGTTGGCTATGCTAATACGATCTTCATTGCCCATAGATCTGCATAAAAAAATCGCTCGCTAATTAGCAGCATGTGACTGGGCCATCATGAATCCCTGCTTAAGAAGAAAAAGCAATAAATTCTGTTCTTATAGATTTATTAAGATTGACAATACCTAAGGGCAAGTAGACAAATGCTTGTGAAACAGTGAACAACTGCAAATATGAATATTAGCTACAAACATTTTTCTATAAAGGGCAGATTTTGGGGGGTTTGCATGCCTGAGTGGCCACAAGGACCACATTAATCTTTTTTCCATAAGTCTTGCTGTTGTGTTCTTCACATTCTAGTTGTCTTGTCATTACTAATGCCATCACCCTTGAATGTAGGCACCATCTTTGTTCTGGATTTCTGTCCCCCTACTGATACTCTCCCAGTCTCCTGGCAACGTGACCCAAGTCTCAGCCTTGGGAGTAGGATTCTGCTTCCCGCATCCTAACTTGGCCAACCCTTTCTTTTCTCTTTCTTCGGTCTTCCAATTCCAACATGTTCTTCTCCTTTCTCTTTTGTTTATCTAAATAGCTAATGTTCTCTTAACCTCATTCTATATGTGTCTTGTTTCCTGTTTTCATCTCTGTTGACTGATCCTTAGAAAGAAGGTTAGCAAACCTCTACATCCTGTGACATCTCTGTCTCCCTGGACGATCCTTTTAGCAGGAAACCTAGACACACACAGAAGTGTGTCCCTCCTTCCACCCTTCCCCTAGCCCACTGCCTGTTTTTCCTCTTTGCTCTCCCCCTAACCTTCCATCATTCTCGTGCTTTCCTTCTTTTCTCTCTCCCTCCTGCCTCCCTCTCCTAGCCTCCCTCTGTTCTGTGCATGCCCACCAGACCTCTGCACCTCTTGTTTCTGTGCCGCTTCTCCTTCTTTTGCCCAGGCTCAGCCCTCAAGTCATTCCTACTTCCTGACCCTCTGGTTTGCTGTTTCCCCAGCTCAGATCTTCAGAACATAGTTTTGCATAAATGACATATTTACTCTCAGAGGTTCAGTGCCCTTACACACTAGCTGTTTGGAACATGCCATCTGTAGTTTAGGGCAGAAATGGCAACTGGATTTGTAAATAAGTTGACATAGGCAAGGCCATCTTACAAAGCAGCATGTCTGTGTTTCCTGCCTACCTTATCACTCTGACTTCACAAAGCAGTGGACACTGTACCGGACGAGCTCTCAGAACAGACTTTTAACCTCTGTTCTCCACATATTGACTCTGTGATTTGAGGATGTCACTTTCTCTTTCAGAGCCTCAGTTCCCTCATCTGTAATTTGGACATAGTAATAGCTGTCCTATTTTTCTTAGAAGGTGATTGTAGAATCCGGTTCCTGATGAGTGTTGCTAAAATGCAAGGCTGTGTCATTGTGTTGATTTTTTCAAACATTTTTATGTGTACACTCAATTCCTAGTTCTCCCTGACAATTTCCTTCCTCACTAAATAGATAGCCAGTACTGCTGGAGCTCTGGCTGGGTGAAGTTTTTGCAGAGGCTTTGAGGCTAAGGAAACAGCTCAGGCCCTCAGGGAGCTGATGGTCACAGGGTGACAGGAAGCTTACACAGACCCAGACTTCAGAGCAGTGATCAAAGTCTGCCTCAACAGCAGCCTGAGAGCAATTCTGTCAGCATGGAGGATTAGGGAGGCTGGGGTGAGGCTAATCCTTGTGGCTGCTCCTATAGGCTTCAATTTTATAACAGAAAACATTTTCCCCAGTGTGTCCGGGTCCCAGAGTTGACGCAGGTGGACCGTTCTGGCATCTTTCTGCAGGTTCAGCCACATGGCGCCAGATTCTCTATGTATTCATAGAATGCTGTGGCTTGTAGTTGACCTCACGGGGGTTATTTTAAGCAGATGAGGAGGCTATATCTGGGTATGCTGGGTAAGATGCATGCTTTGATCGCAGGGGTGGGGTGTGGGTTAACTCCCAAACCTGCAACGCAAGAGGGCTGTGGAAGGGGAGGATGGGGCAGGGCAGTCTGTGGAGGGCCAGCATTGAGCCCAGTCACATTTCATCTTTTTCGGTGGGTTTGCGAAGTGAGTAAAATGAGCACGAATCACATTTGCACAGAGCCACTTCCTAGCGGGCGGAATGTGAGGAACATGAGGCATGGCTTGTGATCATTTAAGCATTCTCCAGGCCAGTGGGGGTTTGGATCATAACCCAGCAGGGTCCAGGGAGACTGGAGAGACGGGGAGGAAATCACGAAATTGGGATCGCAAACCTGGACAAATCCATCGTAATGCATCCAGGGACTCCAAGTCCTGAGCACAGATATTAACTTGGAGGGGGAATCTTGGAAGGAAGCATTTGTTTTCCAAAAACAACAGCAGAAGAGCCAGAATTGTGTGAGGGACGCTCAACATTCATGCACAGGAGGGGTGGGAAAGCCTGGCATTTTGACCCAGAACAGCCTGAACAATTTGAAACACGTGCAGCGGGGACAGGCGCTGTGGCCCCTTTGCTTGTTACCAAGGTGGTCCTCCTAGATGGTGGTCAACATCTATGTTTATTTATCATTCACTGGTTTACATTTATGAATAAACCCCCTCACACCCTTTCCCCAAGCTCCTAGCAGAGACCAGCCTGAGAGTGGATGAGGACTTGACGTTGGAGGCGATTGGAGGGAGCTTTCTTGTCAATGAAATCATGTTAATCAGCTAAAGTCCCTTAAATGTGGAAGAAGTGACATGCGACATCCTGGATGGGTCAACGTCACCTTGATTCAGTTGTCAGCCTTGTTCACTGTCCTTGGGTCCGAGTTCCAGCAGGTCATACCTCTTTAAGGTAATAAATATTGTGGAGGGCGGTGGCAGGGAGCAGTGACGATGCACATGGAACGCCCCTCGCAGAGGCACACCGTGCATGACAGCCACTGTTATTATTGCTGCTGCTGTTGTGGTTCCTAGTGCTGCGGGTAGGGCAGCGTGGTTTGCACCAGTCGACTGTTCCTTCCTTCTTTCCCCCTTCTTTCGCCCTTCATGGCCAGCGTCTGCTGCACTGGGGGAAGCAGGCCCAGCCCCTTTCCTCTGCCAAGGCAGCCAGAAGCCCAGACCTGGAATCTGTGGAGAGGCAGGGACAGATGGCCTTAGACTGCAAGCTGGGGGATTTCTGTTTCTTAGAGCATGGTTCCTTGGGGCGTCCCTAAGCTCCATGTGCAAGGTCTGCAATGCGGTCCCCAGGAAAGCCGGCAGGAACAGTGCTCAGG
Source organism: Aplodontia rufa (assembly GCA_004027875.1). Taxonomy (NCBI): domain Eukaryota; kingdom Metazoa; phylum Chordata; class Mammalia; order Rodentia; family Aplodontiidae; genus Aplodontia; species Aplodontia rufa. The sequence goes on from PVKS010015880.1 coordinate 26,834, forward strand.
CCCTGCTGTGCAGGAGGGAGAGTGCAAAGTCCCTGGCTTTAGGATGGGGGACAGCTGGTGTGAGAAAAGGGAGACCCTGAGCTCTAAAGTGGTCTCTGCCCTCATCAACTCGGCTTTCAAAATGCGACTTGAGATGGGGTATAGTGAAATAAATGAATGCAAACCAATCATTCTAAAAAAGGACATGTAAAAGAGAATCATGTGATTGAGGAAAGTAAGGAAGTGCAGGGGAAATAATGAGAGCAGAAATGAAAAAATAAAGGTGACTGATGACCGGGAGCCAAAATTTCATTCTGGTATCAAAGCAGGGAGGACGACAGCTCACATCACCTCCAGAAAGAAGTGGCTCCTTTGTCAGAACAGGCCAACGTTTTCCTTTTGCTAAAGTAAGATTTTTATGTAAAGGACTATGCGTTCAGTAGCAAGTTCGTGGAAGGTTCTGGCCGTTCTTCATACGGCCATTTCTTAAACCGACTCTGGATAAAATCTGAGGATGCAGAGTTCAACTGTGTACTGCAAAGTAAAGTATCCGAATTTCTTATCAGCTACCTTGATTCCAAGATAAAGGTCAAAGCAGAAATGCAACTGCTACTTTAATTCCCCCCATGGGTCACACATTTTGAGATATTTGTATCTACTAAATTGCATCTATTAAAGAATAATTCATCTCCGTTTCACTAACGGAAAACATACACAATTGCTATTAAGGATTTCTGATCAGTGTGGGAAAACCCAAGCTTCCATACGGAGCTGATACAATTCCACTTAAAAAAAAAAAAAAAGCAAATAAATTTGACATTTTAATTAGCTTGAGTGACCGCTTGGGGTGAAATATTAATTTCGTTAAGATTTGTAATTATGGGGATTGTTCTCAGATACCTGTTACTGCCTTTCTGGAGATGCTGGTTTAGTAGCTGTGGTTTCTGCAGAAGTCTTGCAGAAAAACCCTCCCCGTGGCTCATGGCACTGAGTCTGCCCCAGGGACTCTGGCCAGGGCCAAGCCCTTCTCACATGCTACTCAGTTACCCAAATTTGAGGCTTGTATTAGTTAAGGTTTTCCAGAAAAAAAAAAAGGAGGTTGGGGGGAAGGAGACTGGGGGAGGAATGAGATTATAAGGAATTAGCTCATGTGATTATGGAGGCTGAGATTCCAAGAGCTGCTGTCTGCAAGCTGGAGACCTGAGGGAGCCAGTCCAAGACCAAAGGCTCAAGGATCAGGAGAGCAGAAGGCATGAGTTCCTGTCTGAAAGTCAGCAGTCTGAAGATGCAAGAACTGATGTTTACATTTAAGTCCAAAGACAGAAAACTATTGAAAACTCACTTTAAGGGATTAAGAAGAGTCTGCTCTTAATCATGGAAAAGTCAGCTCTTTTGTTCTATGTAAACCATCGACTGGTTGGACAAGGCCCACAACAGTCTACTGATTCAAATGTTAATCTCATCCTTAGACTCCCTCATAGAAACACTCAAAATAATGTTTGACTAAATATCTGGGTCCCCCGTGGCCCAGTCTAGTTGGCACATAAAATAAATCATTGCAAGATTTTTAAGTCAATTATCCTTTTCATAGTGGAATGGAGAGTGGTAATCAAAAAAATATGTTCAGGTCCTAACTCTGGAACCTGTGAATGTGATCTTATCTAGAAAAAGAGTCTTTGAGGAAACAGTAAAGGATCTCATCCTGGATGTAGAACAGACCCCACATCGAATGCCTGGTATCCTTATGCGAGAAAGGCAGAAGATGATTGGAGACACAAAGTGGATGGAGGTTCGATGCAAGCCAAGGGAAGCCTGGGACCACCAGAGCCTGGAAGAGCCGAGGAAAACTTCCCCCTAGAAACTTCATAAGGGACACAGACTTTGCAACTTCTGAGATGGCTTGGGATAGCCTTCTCCACTCATGGCCACTGGGCTTGGGGTTGTACGGAGAATCTTTGTGCGTGGATCTTCCTGCGTGGCCTTGGGCTGCCATGAGTATTCTCCATATTCCATTCCTGTTTGGCTGAGACAGGAGGGTCTGGGAGAGGCTCACCATGGCATGGATGGTGAAAGGGGTCCGGAATGGCAAATGTCAGGAAGAGCCACTTCATTCAATTCAATAAATATTTTCCCAGCAACACCTCTATTTTCTTTCTTTTTAAAAATTTTTTATTAAGGAATTGAGTTCTTATACAATCATAAATGCATATAAAGTAACAATACGATATGCAGATGCTCTTTTTTTTAGAGAGAGAGAGAGAGAGAGAGAGAGAGAGAATCAACTTTTATTGAGTTTTTCACGTGGCTTTCATTGCTCTGACACTTAGTTGTGCACGTGGGTGCTGGGGTTTGAACCCGTGTACTTGTGCATGCCAGGCAAGTGCCGTAACTGCTGAGCCACCGCTCCAGCCCTATGCAGATGTTCTTAAATTAGAATTACTCCCACATCACCCTCACCCCAGTCTCTTGGTTCTTCTATATTTCGCCCCTACGTGAGAAAAAATGCTTAGATTGTGAATTTTCCAGAATTAAATTATTTTATGGGTATTATTTGGATTCTTGGGAGGGGGGGTGAAGAGTATGCTACAGTGTTGATTGTCTTCCTAGATCCCTCCCTCTCCTTCCTCTATTTCTCCTCATGCTGATACTTCTATTTTCAAGGAGAATTAGTAAGTTGATTAGGCAAAAATTTCTGTCTGGAATAAGTGTCTGGAAATAATTCACAATTCTTGCATTTGACTTTGAGAAGAAAGGTTCACAAAACCACTCTGAACAATGTCAACGAAACTAAATATCTTAAAACCGGAAGATTTGTAGTCATAAGTATAAGTTCATGTATAGATCATTAATTGAATTTCAAATACAGTGAATGCTTCCCATGTGCTGGATGAGAGCCTTACGTATGTTATTTTGTTTTTATCTTCGTAATAATATGAGGTAGATACTAATTTTAGCCTCCTTTTATACACGAGGAAACTCAGGATCAGGGAGGTTAAGAAACTTACTCCGGGTCACACAGCTTAAAGGAGATAGATGTTGGGACTCAAAACCATGTCTGTTTGACTCCAGAGTCATGTTCCTGATCTGTCACTACTAAAAATCCAAAATGGGAGTTGAGGTAGTAGGTGGTGTGGTAAAATATGACACTTCTTAAAGGATAATCTATAGAACAGTATTTTTTTTAATTTTTTTATTTTTGAGCAAACTTACAAGATTTTAACAAAACAATATAAAATGTGTATAAGATGTGTATATTTTCTGGACATTGCAACTATCCCCAGGAGTGCCCCCCCAATTACCCTCCCTTATCCCTCCCTTCCCCTTCCCATTATAACTCTAAAATTAGTATTAGATTGTAAAGCATTACTTTTTATCTGAATTTAACTCATGTTTCAGAACAGTATTTTTTAAACCAAGAACAAACTCATTAAACACTAATTATTGCATTTTACCTTAGCAATTAATTAGAAGTTCTGAGAAGTCTTGCAGTAATAAAATGATTTGATATTTTCCACCCCTTTCTTGGTGAACACCCATTAATATCAAAGGCTATCAACAGATAATGCTAGGCAGACCATCTTCTGGGGAATTCCATTCTAGATTACATAATTCTGAACTGGGAGAGGCTACACATTCAACTTTCCACTTTTTGTTACTAGGAATAACTCAGTGCATTTCTTATCCCATTTCTTTTTTTTTTTTTAAATAAAGAGAGAGGGACAGTGAGAGAGAGAAAGAAACAACTTTATTTAGTTTTCACATGGCCTTAGTTGCTCCAACACTCAGTTGTGTACATGATGCTGGGATTTGAACCCGGGTCCTTGTCCTTGCCAGGTAATCGCCGAAACCGCTGAGCCACAGCTCCAGCCCACTTATCCCATTTCTTAGTTACAGCTTTGTCACCTGTAAAGTAAGGATGTCGGACCCTAAATTCTCTGTGATCGTTTAAAAATGCAGTAGCCCACATATAAATCAAAGGACAGCTTGTTACCCCTCCTGCTGCTGATGTTAGCCGAGGGGCTGGAGGATCCTTTAGGGGTCATTCACACTCTGTGTACGAATATCGAAGAGCGAAAAAGGGGTCATTCACACTCTGATCCTATCCACGATTTAAATGTGTCTGCCACCTGTTGAGGCTCAGCCATGGTGCACTTAGCCTGAAGCCACCAATAGGTAGCTGCATTTGCAGCTGCTCTGCATCCCCGAGCCTGCTGTCACCACCGGCCCTTCTCTGAGTTCTACTACCCACGCGGGACTGCTCTCTCCCAGACCGTGTCTCTCTGGGGAGCCTACATTGCACCCCCTGAATCAGACTCGTGTCACAAGCAGACTGCTTTTCTCTTTCTTCAATGGGATGGAGCCTTTGCACATGCTTTGAATGTTTGCCCCTGGTCCTCGAAAGATTGCCCCTTTCTCCTCAGATAAACACACGCTCCCCATCCTTTGGATCCCAGATTACAACTCACTCCTCTCTTTTACTTCTTCAGCTTGAACCGATCTCCCCGTTTCTGGGCTCGTATTCAATGTACAGTCAGTCGATCGTCACTGTACCCATTTCTTCCACTGCTTTGGGTACCTTACCTTTCCACCCTCACGTGTACCCTAGCTCCCCTGGGAGCTGAAACTATATTTTATATTTCTTACATGTTACCCTGCAGCTCTAGTATGGTGCTCCATAAATAATTATTGCTCAAAAATAATAGATTGATTGGCCCAATGATGGCAAATAATTCTTACTTCCCCAGCCCCAGGAGCTTTCTTCAGTCATGATTCTCAGCAAAGTCCCTTGGAACAATAGTCGATGCTTCAGTTCACAGTTGTCCTTCGTCCGTGTGATGATCAACAAGCAATCACTGCTGCTCCCTGCTCACCCTGACCCACTCTTTCATTTGTCAGGTGGTGATTTAGTTACTCTTTGTAGTATCTGGATACTTGGGTCAATCCAGAAACTAAAGATCAGGAGAAACTGTGAGTTTTATGAAGGTGGAGATTGTGTAGCTCTTTGGTTATGGGGAGGAGGATCACGGTCTACTTAGATTTCGAGATGCTTCTCTGGACAGATTCTTTGTATTATTATCATCAATAATTTCTAAGTGAACCAGAACTATGGCTGTTTACACAGGGCTGGCTGCGGGTGAGGGTGTTCCTCTTGTTGTCATGTTTTCAATAGAGGCACAGCTGAGAGGGTAGGGTTTTTATTTCGTATCTTTATGGGCTTTTTGGTGCACGGTCTTTGATTACTATTTAAATAGGGTGGAAAGAAGTGCTGAATACTCTGAGTTTTTGTTTTGTTTTGTTTTCTGGAAGGCTTCTCATCTTCAAAACTCAAAGGGAAAAAAATTGAAGGCACCTAAGTGTTGTGGTTCCAGAGAGGAAACCGAGATGGCGCAAAGCCGTGTGCTAGCCATGCAGACAGGCCTGGTCAGGCCAAGCGCACCAGTGGACAGGCCTGGCCCAGGGCTCAAAGACAGTGAAGTTAAACATGAAACTGCCATAGGAAATGAATTTTAACTTTGTTGTGCTTAGACTCATAATGGAAAAGAAATTAGGGCAGCAGTGGTAGTTTTCTTTGCTCAGGTCTTCAGGTCTTGTCTGTCTGATTTGGAGCACGCATGCGAGGTGGGAGTGGCTGGGGCCTGGTGGGTGGAGAGTGGAGGGTGTGGATAGAATGGTCATTGAATCTGTCGTTCAACCTGGGGGAGTTTTGAGAGTGAAAAGCTATTAATAATAATAATTATGCAGCACAACGGTTGTAAACCAGGACTGTCCTGAGTCACCAGGACATGCAGTCAGCGGCCATCCCTGATAGGAGATGGGACAGCAGGGGCCCAGGTTGTCCATGGCCACTCCTGTGGATGGGTGGGAAGGAGCAACAGGCAGGGACAGTCAGCTTCCTGTGCTTCGGCAGAGTTTTACCTCATAAGCGACATGCTGACTCCCAATGGCTGCCAAGACTTAGTATTAAATTTTCAGGAATTTTGAAAACTGGTTATTACACCATTGGCAGCTAGGAGTTGGCTGTGGTAGGAATATTTACGCTGTGGAACTCAGCCACTGTTACATACCAGCAACCCTCACCCCGCTCTGCATCCCCATGCCCCAGGAGGCCGTTCCACAGGTACCAGGGCTCTACTGATAGGAGCCTCGAATGGCGGACTCCATCTCATGGGGGGGCAAGGTGGAACCCGAAGTTGTTAGGACTCCTGTCCTGGTCCCCAAAGGGCTACTGGTGGGAGGAGGGCCAGGAACGACAGCATCTATCAGGACTCTGAGTGGATTCTGTATCTGCTGCCTCTGAAGCACAAGTGAATTTCCCATTGCTCTCCACCTGCTTCTTCTGCTGCAGCCACAGAACTGCAATTTGTGCCTCCAAATGCCAAGCCTGCTTCCCCCAGGGCCTTTCTGCTGGCCTTTCCCTCCGTCTATAGGACCTTGTCCTTGGATCTCGATCTCTCACGTCTCTGGGGTCCCTTCTCAAATGCCACTTCCTTGACCTTCCTGTGTGTATGGTAGTCACACAGCCCTCCACCCTCCTTCCTCCTGCTTATTTATACTAACATTTATCACTACCTAATACTGAGTGGTGTCTTGGTTTCTTGGTTAACTGTCTGCTTCCCCACTGCTCTAGAAACATGAGGGCAGGGACTAGGATGGGCCGTGTGTGAAGAACCTAGAACAGTGCCTCACACAGAGCGAGCCTGCTGTGGACAGTGAATGGACAGATGAGTCACATGTGCCAGATCGCATCCACCGGAGGTGGCTTGCCAGAGTGATGCTGAGACAAGTTTTGTGGCTCTATCCAAGGATGCATGTGTAGCCACCCCTGATCTGGATTTTCAGGAGCCTCCTCAATGGCTAGAAAACACTTAAGAAGAGTTTAGTTGTTCCCAGGATATGGCTAGGTTGAGTAGAAGAGGCCCTAGCCCCTTGGACAGTTACATTTTCCATCCATCCATAGTCCATCTGTCCACTGTTTGATAGATCCATTCATCCATCCATCTCTCTGCCCATTCATCCACCTGTCTATCCTCCCAATGAAATTTATTTGGCGTCATTATGTACCAGATGCTTCACTGATGGCTGGTGATACAATAAGTGGTAACTATGATTGATCCCTGATTTCGTGTGGCTTTGGTATGGTGAGGATTCAAGCATTATAGGGCTTCTTTGAATTGGAAGTCATCCACAGAAAAACAAGTGGTGTCTGCTGGGAGAGGACATTCATTTAAAGGGGATGGGTGAAGGCACCATCTGAGCTGGAACCTGAGAGATGGGAGGGAGTTTGGCAGATAGGGAGGGCAGTGAGAACCATCCGAGAGGAGGGAAGGACATGGCATCAGACCTAAGAGTCTGAAAACCCTGGGCTGTGCGAGGACCTGAGAGGAGCCAGTGTGGGTGCAGCAGGCTGTGGGTGAGACGGAAGGCATGAGCAGGAGGAGTGACTCCTAAGGGGCCTTGTAAGCCATGCAATTCAAAAAGTTTGGATTTTATCCCAAAATTTAAAAGTCAGCAAACATTCATTCATGTGCAGGGGACATGTTGACCACAGAAATAAAAACCATGAACAAATACAGAATTAGACAACAGAGAACGTGCCTTTTGTAAATGTAACACTGCACATTCAGCTTCCTGCTGCCAGGGAACATACCTGGAGGCACAGGTGGGCACCAGGAACTGGCTAGCTCTTTTCTTGGTGTATCCATGGAAAGCCTCCCTTTTGGCTCTAGGTTGCAGCTGCTCTTAGCAGCTCCTGCTGCTGTTTCCATTTTGACTGGTGAATGGCTTAACACCCACTCACATGGGTAAACGTGCTTATGGGCAATGAGCGAGGACAGATGTTCAGTGGCATGGAACTCCTCACGTCCTGGTTCAGTGCTTGTGTCTTTCTCCCTCGGGCACCAACTGGGGTTGGGAACCGTGGATGAGCCCTGTGAGGTCCTTTGGCAGGTTGAGGCTCAGGAACCTCTGGAAGTCTTTGGCTTTTCCTCTCTTCACTTCTTTAGCTCCACAACCTTCTGTCTTTGTCCAGCTAGTGCCTTGTGGTTCACCTTCCCTGCTGCCCAACTTCTCCAGGTGTCTGAGTCTTTTGAAATAAAAGGGGAGCAGAAGGGTATGTGATAATCTTCAGACCAACCCTGACTCCCAAGATGAGTGAAATGCTGTAGATAATAACAGTTGAACCTCAAAGATCCAGGGCCTGGAGTGGGAGCAGAGGAAAGCACAAATAAATAAAAGAGTCGATAATCTGGATTAAAATCTGGTGACACATGTGTTCCCAGCTCGGTACATGGTCTATCTGTATGCCTGGTCTGCGTTCTTCCTGTCTGACCTTTCCTGCCAGCCACAGGGAGAGGCCCTTATAAAGGCTACTGTGGATGGATGTGAGACTTGTGGATCATCAAGATTATATTTTTTACCTTTTACATTATTACACCTTTCCCCTGATCGTTGGGGTCACTTAATGCTTGTGCACCATTGGGCATGTAAGGAAAAACTTTCTATACTGCCTCAGTTTCCTTAGCTGTAAAATGGGAATAATGACTCATATACACCATCCAAGAGAGACATCACTGTAGTCCTGTTTTTCTGCATACCACTATTATACATGATTTTAATGCAGAGAAGAAACATATCAGCCCTCAGACCACACTGCTTTGCCCCTCTGGAGGGAAGAGACTGAGGGAGACAAGAGGAAGAAAGAAGTAAGAAAAAAAAAAGGAGAGAGAGAAATTTCAGTAAACCCTTACACTATGACAGCAGAGCCAAAGTGAACTTTTATGAGAACCACATTGAAGCCCAGGAATAAAAAATAAGAGCAACATACTTTAAAAATTATTTATGATTTTAAGCACATGAAAGGCGTATCATGTACCCAGGGAGGGCATAATGGGGAACAGCTGGCTAACATGTGTCTCGCCATTTCTGAGGATGTTCATAATTCTCTGATGTCCAAGAATAACAGTAATAACGGTGCCACTGCTGATTGTATTAATAATAATAAAGGAGATTGGGGTGCCTTTCTAGGACCCTACAGAAGGCAGAAGAAGAGCGTGGGCTGCTGGGTTTGGTGCGAGTGGAAGGAGGAGCTTCCTTCTAGGAAGCAGACTGTGGAGCCCTGCCAAGGATCAAAGGGCCTCAGGTTCATGGAAAGAGCCTTGGATGGGAGAGCTGGGCCACCTGGGTTCCACGCCTGATTTTATCATTGATCCTGGCAATTCCCTGGTGCTCCAAGCCTTGTTTTCTCATCTGCAATCTAGAGAAGCTCACCCTGCCTGGCAGGCCCACTTTGCAGAGTTTTTAAGGACCCTGCTTAAATGCTGCCCATGAGGTGCTGGATACACTTCCGAGCACCCTGCAGGCAGCAGGGGCCACTGTCCTCCCTGAGTGACTCCAGCACTTGGCACCATGAACACCAAGCTTAGGACTTGAACTCCAGAAGGTACCTGGAGATATTTGTGTCATGAATAAGTGTTTCTTTTTTGTTAAATGTTGAAAGTCATAGAATGTTAGACTCTTCAATACTTTTAAAGTCATTTAGTCCCATTCCCTCTTTCACGATTTGTTAAGTGGGTCTGGGGCAATGCTCATTCTAAGGTTAATTAGCCACCACTACCAAGAAAACCTGAGTTCACTCAGTGTCCCATGAGTTTTGGTATTTTTCTGTCTTTTCTGGTGGGAAAAGGTGCTATTTCCATTCCTTCTAGATGATTCTTTCTCCATTCTGGGGTAATTTATTCACACTCATGCTACTCAATACTCAAGGGAGACCTTCTGCAGACCTTTGGGGTTCTCCACCCTCTCTTCTCTTGGGTATTTCACCCTTTGAATTTGAGTTTCCCTGGTCTTCCCAGACATACAGCTCTGTCTGCTCAACACAGGGAGTTTTCTGGGCTCTACCTGTTTCCTTTTCCCCTCCCGAGGCCGGAACCTGGAGCAATCACAGAGTTCACCTTGTGCGTTCCTGGTCCCTCAGGCATCATTGACCTTTGTTGCCTAATGTTCAGGATCTTCAAAGCCATTATCTCTTGTATTTTCTCTGGGTGTTTTGTTTTTTTCAAGTGAAAGGCTAAATCTAATCTGCTTTCTGTCACTGTACCTGGTAGGGAGCTGAAGTTCCACTGTTCTCCTCTAAGAGGTGAAGAAACAAGTAGGGAGCAGCTTGCCCAAAGTCATGCAGCTGGCTGTTGTCAGCAAGAACCAAGATCCAGGCCATTCAGTCAGAATGTGTTATTGTGGGGTTGGGGATTTAGCTCAGTGGCAGAGCACTTGCCTAGCATGCTCAAGGCCCCGAGTTCGGTCCTCAACTCTAAAAAAGAAAAAAAAAAAAAGAATGTATTATTGTGTTCTTACTGTGCGTCAGGTACACAGCGAGCAGGCCCTGCTCTCCAGAAGTCTATAGTCTTTTGGGGAGACAGACCAAAAACTAAGAATTAGAGGTGTATGAGTAAACCATGACAAATTGTATAATGTGGGTATTCATTCACAGGGTCCAAGGAAGCACAACAAGAAGGGAGTGGGCAGGGAAGGCAAAGAAGGGAAGATTGATAGTTGATCATTATTGATGGAGAGGTAGGAGTTATCTAGTTAAAAAATGAAAAGCGGGAGGACAGTCCAGGCATAGGTCCAACACAGACGAAGGTATGGAGATAAGAAGCAGGTTCTTTGCTCCCAGGCCTGGTGCTCATGATCTTGCAACATGGGCGCACCTGATTGTGTTTTTGGAAACATGTCTGACTCCATTCCCCCTAGAGTGCTTGAAGTCTGAGAAACTTCTTTTTCCCCTAACTCTGGTGGGACCAGTTATTTGGGGTAATGGAGAAGTTGTTATCAAGAGATATCTGGTAGGATCCAGGCCTTCCGCATGCACCCTTGACATTTTCCCGAAGGCAGATGATGTTATTACTTTCAGTGATCTGGAGTATCCTCCATCAGGAAGCAATCAAAATTTTATCAGATTCCATTCCTGGTCCTACTAAAGACATAGCACAGGAGCCTGCCCTCTTAGCTCATTTCTCTAAGTGAGCGAGCCCTGCGAGGTCCATTGCCAAGTTGAGGCTCAGAAACTGTCTGGAAGTCCTAGCTAACCTTCTGCCAGAACACAGCCCTGCTGGGTCATAAATCAGCACCAACGAAGTGCAGGCATTCCCGGCCCCTGCTGGGCTGGGCTCCTGAGTGCCTTTGCACCTGGTGGGGACAGGAAGGGAAGCCTTTCAGCCAGCCAGAGACTTTAGGGCTTTGGGTTTATTCCTTAGGTGGGTTAATTTCTACCAAGGACAATCATTTTGTGACTGTTCAGACTTCAGCCTGGGCTCTTCTAGTGGCCCAGTGACTGCTGCCTGTCAATGCTATTTCTGTAGAGCTTTATCCTTCATTTAAAGATAGGGGACATTTTGGACAGTGCCCTGCCCTTGTGGAGATTATGACTTAGTGGGGGCAGGGAGAGGTAGCTGGAAATTAATCAAATCATCTCTCAGGTAAATGTAAAATTAAAGCTGGTCTCAGTGCTATGAAGGTGAGAAACTTGGGCCATGAAATACTGTGAAGGTGGGATTCGCCATTATCTGGAGGCCAGGAAAGACTTTCCCCAGGAAGCGATATTTGAGGAGATCTCAAATGTGAACAGAGATTGTGAAGGGGGAAGAAGGAGATGCTGCCTGTGGAGGGCTCAGAATGTGGGAAGAACTGAAAAAAGGCTTAGTAGTCAGGAGCAGAGAACAAAGGAATGTGGGGCAAGGCAAATATGGGGACTTCTATACGGTTCCGTGGACCATGTTAAATTGTTTTGGCGTTTATCCTGTAAGCAATGGGTAACTATTGGAAGCTATTTTTTTCTTTTCCTGAAACTCCAGTCTCTTGACTCTTCTATATTTCCCCTCCATAACAGATATATATATATATATATCTCCCTCCCTCCTCTCTCTCTATATGTGATTGTGCATTTTCCAGAATTAAGTGATTGCATACATATTATTTGGCTACTTGTGGGAGTAAGAGTAAGCTACATTATTGATTACCCCCTAAATCCCTCCCTATTGTCCCTCTCTTCCTCCTCTTCCTCCCCTGCTCCTACTGTATATCTATGGTTCCCCTAGATTATGAATTGCTTTGACTTTGGTGAGTCTAATACATGAGCTTGACCTTTCACCCAAGTCTGGGGTTTGCCTTAGTCTCCACAAATGAGGGAAAACATTTGACCCTTGACTCTCTGGGTTTGGCTAATTTCGCTCAGCATAATTTCTTCCATTGCCATCCATTTACCTTCAAATGCCATATTATCGTTGTTTCTAATAGCTGATCCATTCATCCAGTGACAGGCATCTGGATTGATTCCACAATTTAGCTATTGTAAATCGAGCTGCTATGAACCTTGAAAGCTTTTTAGCAGGAGGCATCAAGATTAGATTTTGGAACTTTGGGGGACACGTAAGGTCCAAACTATAGCAAGCCTGTGGAACCCTCCTTAAACCCAACTTGAATTCTTCTATCTTTTTTTGTCTTTGTGGAATGTCTTTGCCTAAATCTGTTCAAGCTTCATTCATTAAAAGTATTTACAAGGTAATTTTAATAGAAAACAAAATAAAGCATACTTAGAAAAGAAGATATATGTCTATTTCTGGGGAAATGGCCAAACAAATTAGAGTTCACGTTTACTGTGCAATAATTTGATCTCATTACAGTACCTCTCCATGAACTGACCTGGAAAGGTGTCTATAATATACTATTAAATAAGAAAAGAAAATTGTAGAACAATATGTGAAGTATCATCACAGTTATTTAAAATGTGATTATATACACATATACATATATATGTATATATATGAGAGAGAGAGAGAGAGAGAGAGTTAGTTGGCTTATAATATGTTCCAAACTGCTAATAGTGGTTTCCTTTGGAGAGGAGGGTGGGGATTGGTTTGGAGGTTAAAGTTAAAACTTTTTGCATTTAGTTAATATACTGTCATGGTTTGCGTTCATTTGTTTACCAGAACTGTTAATTTTATAACGGAAATTAAATCAAAATGCATAGAAAAATCATGGAAGAAATAAATAAAATGTGGTTATGCTTTGGTTGTTAGACTGGGAAGGTTCTTTTTCCCTCCTTCTCTGCTTATCATTAGTTTCTTAAAGAACAAAATGATAACAGAAAGAAGTTTATCCCATCTGTTAAACCCAGCTGAAAAATGCATATCCTGGGAAACGCTTCTCGGATTCTTCAACTGGATATGCTGCCTCTCTCCTTCAAACCCCCAAAGCTCTTTGCAAATCTTTGGTGGCCTTTATCTCAGTCTAGCTCCTAAGTGTTTTGTGCATGTCCTCCTGCTCGTGTAGATTCCAGCAACTTGAGGGTATCATGGTAGAGAAGAAAGCAGACTTCCAAGGCAGGAGATCTGGATGTTCTTTCTTATTCTGGTTTTCTATTGCAACATAACAAATAAACCCAACTAGTAGCTTAACACCTATTGCATCTCATCTTGTGACTTTGGTCAGGAACTTGAGCAGAGGTGGGCTAGGATTAATCTTCTCCTCTTGTGTCAACTGAGATCACTTAGTGGCTTGGAGTCAAAGAAGTTTCACTCCCATGATTACCGCTTGGTAGGGCCGCTGGAAGACTGGGCTTCTGATCCCTTTCAGGACTGCTCTACAGACATGGTCACCGTTAATATCCAAGCAGCCTTTGTTGTCTCGCATCACCTGTTGGAGACTAATTTCCTCATTGCAATGTGGTTATACTTAACGGAGGCTACCTTGTATTAAGCATGTGATATTATCGATTTGGTAATTCTGAATGCATTTGCCCAGTGACGGTGGCATATTAGGCATGCAGTTTCTTTTCAGTTATGTGACCAAGTCATACGGGTAGTTTGGCCTCTGGCTGTTTCTCTGCAGTGGTCTCACAGCACACATAATAGAGGCGGGGTCCTTGTGAAAGCAGCGGGGAGAAGAAGTGCTCTGCTTGTTTCTCCCAGTCTCCTTCTTCCTCCAGGTCCTGAGCACACATGGCCTCCCCCCATCCCCTAATCTCTGTCCTGTGCAGCTTTGGTTACTAAGTCATTCTTCTCCGAGTGTCGCATGTAGCCTCCTTTTCCAACCTGTGGCTTTGCTTTCCGTAGATGTATGAGATCAAAGCAGGAGGCAGCATAGCAAAGAAGTTCAACGCGATTCTGCAGAAGCTGAGCTCGCCCCTGCAGCCCAGAGTTCCCGAGCACAGCCAGAACAGGATGAAAAACCTCTCCTACCCATTCTCCAGAGAGAAAATGTACCTGTGAGTATGGGAGCCGCTGCGGCAGGCACGCAAGAGCGGGTAGAGAGGAGGAATTATTGAACACTTTTCTGTGCCTGAGACCGGAGACTTGTGAATTGAGTGCCCAGTGTCCAGGAGACAGGGAAGGAAGCATGGTCTCATGGTGAAATGGTCCCTGTACCCATGATTCTCCTTCCCCAAGTGAGATTATCCCTGGGCATCTGTCCAGTGGGAACCCCTGCCATTTGGGCTCTGTGCATGATGGACAGGGAACCAGAGAGCAGCCTGCTGTAAACTGTGGGTCTCTGTGAGAAAGTGATCAGAGACCTGTGTACCTTCTCTGGGAGGGGGGCATTGCCCTGTCCCCAGTCCCCCAGTCTAGTGGGGTTTTGACGTCATGTGAAAACCAGACAGAAGATGGACATAGCCTCTGAATTTCTATATTCCCATTGCCCACTCATGAACTCATTGCTTCCTCCCTAATACCCACCCAGAAAAAAGGAATAGAAGCTCTTTACAGGAATGGCCATTTGAGAAACATCTGGGAGGGGGAGCTGGGACCAGGAATTGCAAGATGAAGCAGTAACACATTAATTGTGCTTTAGGAGCTAAGCAGGAAATGTGTAGGTGTCAGGAATGATAAGGGTATTGAGTGAGAGGGCAGGAAGGGGCAGGTGAAGCAGAGAGGACAGCCTGTTTGTCCTTTTCAGTTTCTGTACTCACTGGGGAGTGTCTCAAACCCATCTTTGCCATGTTCGATGCAATTTTACACACGTGATTCTGTTGTTGCTTTTGCAAATATTCCAAATTCCACATATTCCTCCCCTGTGAGGTGACGTGTTAGAAAGGGAAGGAGGTCCAGAGTCAGTCCAGAGAACGCAACTGTAAGTGGCTGAGCCTGGACTGGGGTGGTGGCCCCTTGGCTCCTGCTCCTTGTGTACTCTGGCTTCTTCCCGGCTTCCCGTGACGTGGGCCTTCTTCATCCATGACGGTGCTGGCCTCTGAAAGGCCACCTCCCCCCTACACACACTTCCGTTCATTTAATTTCTTCTATCCCTGAAGGCCAGTTCACCCACACCTTTCTTTTGAGAAAATTCTGTTCTTCCCATCCGTAAGTCCAAGAGTCTGGTCTCCGTCCTCTGAGCTTTCAAAGGCTAGGTCTACCAGTGTGACGTTTGACTCTGCATCAGTGACTCAGAGACACACATCCTCCTGTGGCTGGTGGCACCAGGGAGCTGGGAACTCTTCTTTCATCTGTGTGTCCTTTTGCATGGTCCCCAACCACAGGGAACACTCCACGATGCCTTAAAAAAAAAAATGAGAGAGGGACAGTGAGAGAGAGAGAGAGAAAGAGATAATTAATTTTATTTAGTTTTTCACGTGACTTTTGTTGCTCCGAGACTTCATTGTGTACGTGGTGTTAGGGTTTGAACTTGTGTCCTTGTGCATGCTGGGCAAGTGCCGTAACCGCTGAGCCACTGCTCCAGCCCCCATGGATGGCTTTATTTGAGTGCAAGTTCAATGCATAAAATTTTGAACAAACATGGGCCTTGGATAATTGAGAGTTAGGTATCTAATTGATAGGATGACAGTGACAACATGAAATGAATAATTTTTTTAATATAAAAATGATTATATGCTTTATTTCATTTTCTAAAAAAGGTCTAGGAATACCTTAAAACTTGATGTGGATGGTCATAAAAAGTTTTTATGTGTACACACATAAAAACCTATTACATCAAAAATTCATATAAATATCTTTAATAATAATGTGATTGATGAAATATATGCATGCTTATCTTTCACACTCTGAACAACTGAATTCATTTACTCTGAAAAAAAATGATGGATTTAGTTTAAAAGAAGGATATTTGGTTTCCAGCCATTTACTTTTTTATGTTGCAATGATTTTTGAGTTTTTGATTTTATGTATGTTTATTCTTGTTTAGAAAATTTAAAGTTTTTTATCATTTATTTAAAAAATTATTGGTGGGTTATAATTATTGTGACATAATGAAATGAATTTTTGAAAAACAAAAAGTTGTCATCACAACACCTTTTTGGTACTTTTACTGTTCGTGCTCATGTACAAGTATATTTTTTGCATGATTTCATTGAGAAAAACTTACCTCAATACAGTATTTTTCAATCATGATATAATCTTTGTATTTACAAACTTCTCATAATTATAATTTTCAATGACTGAATGATAATCTATCATTAATTTTGAAATTACTTTTTATCTCCATATTCTTCACGAGAAGTAACTTTATGGTGAATATTTTTATTTATGTAATTTTTCTTCTTTCAATGTGTTCTTTTTAATACATTCCTACTACGAGTTTTCAGAATTATTGCATCAAAAAGAGCATAAACTCTACGAGTGTGTGTATTTTACACATCTTTACATGTTTCTTTCTTTCTTTTCTTTTTTTTTGTTTTTACAGAGAGAGGGACAGTGAGAGAGACAGAGAAAGAGAGAAACAACTTTATTGAGTTTTTCACATGGCCTTAGTTGCTCCAACACTTAGTTGTGTACGTGGTGCTGGGGTTTGAACCCGGGTCCTCGTTGCTAACTGCTTTCTTGGTGTCTCCAGGTACAATATCCAGGAAAAGGACACCTTCTTTGATAACGCCACCCGTAGTCGCATTGTAAGTAAATGGATGGGCTGGGTTTTGGGGAAGACTGAGCACCTGGCTGGAAGAACGCTCTCTTATTCTTCTACCTTTCCTCGTCATTTACTTGGAGTCGCCCAGCAACTAAGTGGCATATCCAAGAGCTTCCCCTTCCCGATAGCAAAAAGAAAAAAGGAAAGGAAAAAAAAAAAAGCCAACAGCTTCTCTCACTCACAGTTTGAGAGGAGCATCTTCTGCTAAAGCCCTTGTTAGAAACACAAAAGGTGGAGTATCAGAGTGGAAGGGAGCTTTAAACCAGTTGGGTGACCCCCTTGTACAGATGAGGACACTGAGGCTCTGCGAATCCATACATTGCAAAAAAAAAACTTATATAGATTGTTAGTGTCAGAAAAAGGTCTAGAAGCAATCCTGATTCCGGGGCCACTGTGTTCTTTTTCTGTTTTGTTTTCTTTCATTCCCCGTGATGATGCAAATTTATATCATAGCAAATGCTAATTAGGCAGCTTGTCCAAGAAAAGTCACAATCCCATTCAATAGACACACGTTCATCTTTTTGCCTTTGACATCAAGGTTTTGAATTGTTTAGGATGCTTGAATCTTATAAAAATCTGTGTCCCTGTGGCCCCATGTGAGCCCTATAGAACCTCCATTTACCCATGGGTTAATTCTGTACCATCCTAGAGGTCATTAAGACTGTGGGCAGAGGAAAGAAAGAGGGCGCTGGGGTATGCTAGAAATTCCTCAAGATTCCAACACTGGGAGTGGAAGTGGGAGTCCCTTGATCCCTAGAAAGAGCTTAAGTTTCCACTGGAAGGACCTCCCAGCCATCTGGGTGTTATAAAAGGATAACAAAGAAGGAAAAGGTGACTAGAGAAAAGTACAGAGGAAAACATAGAAAACATAGCCCTAACTCTTGCTTTCAGGATGTACCAAAAAAAAAAAAAAAAAAAAAAAAAAAAAAAAAAAAAAAAAAAAAAAAAAAAAAAAAAAAAGAAAAAGAAAAAAAAGACCAAAAAAAAAATCTCAGCTCCCTCAGCCTGGTTTGTGGGAAGGGTTAAAATGGACATATGATTCCTCTTTTCTTCTTACAGAAAAACGTGTGAACTTCCCATTCTCTTTGATGCTCTTATAAGCCAATTAAATCTCGCTGTGGCCTGGGCCCCACGACTGCCGGGGAGTTTTAGGGTGTTGTGGAGATTACCCGATAATTGCCAAGTGCCTGTAAAACAACACAGTGCCATATAAATTCTGTTCCTAATTATTATTGCTGTTGAATTACTGCAGTGTATGAGAAGCAGGATTAAACACTCTGGGGCCCCATTCTGTTGGAAGTTATTCATTTACCACTCCCTCTAGGTCTGTGGCTGGAAT
>PVKS010015881.1:0-45078 GCA_004027875.1 Aplodontia rufa
TAAAAAAAAAAAAAGAAAAAGACAAAATACACAAATTTTTGCTTATAACTTCAGCTTCCCAACCTGCTGAATCAAAACCATAGACACCTGATAGAGAACCTTCACTCTTCCTAGATGAGACAGGTCATAGGCTGAAAGTAAGGAGCCAGGGGCCTAAAGGTTTGGACTAAGCACACTGAGGACCAGGAGAGGGGGAGCTAGACAAAGACAAGCAGAAAAAGGCTAAGGATCTGAGCTTGGGTTAGAAGCCGTGCTGTAGGATGTGCCTCGACACAACTGTGCCAATGTGAACTGCAGCACTTCCCCACGCTGGGGTGCAAGGAAAAGAAGAATATCCATGAGGGAATGTTTGAAGTGCTGACTCGGGTGGGAAGAGAGAACTGCCAAGAGGGGACTGAAAAATGGGACTACTGTCTCAGCTACAAGGAAAGCGACTCCATATTGTGCAGAAAAAAATCTTAGAGAATTCAGAGCACATGCTGACTTGCTAGGGTAGGGACACCAACTAGCTCTTGGATCTGCCACTAATTGTTGTAAGCGCATCTCTTCTGCTTGCTCTCTTCCCTCAACATGTAAGCATGCTCAAGTGTCTCCCATATTTAGAAACAATCATAATGCACCTTCCTTCAAGAACGAAGTCTGGGTAGGAATAAAGACTCATTTGTCACAGAAAATTCTAAAGCAGACACAAATACAAATGTGGTATTTCAAATCAGTGGCAGGAAAAATAAACTACTAAATGGTGTTTAGACTACTGGATGAATACATGAGAAAAAAATAGGCTAAATCTCTATCACACTCTAGATCAAAATAAATCCCACACAGAGTAAATATGTTTAAATAAGTAAACAATAAAGCCATAAAATTTCTAGGATAAAACATGGAAATTTTGTTTCTAAATTTTAGTAGATATATTTTATATAAAATAAAATTACTTCTTGGAATCGTAATATAGGCAAGGACTTTCTAATGAAAACACAACATCCAGAAACCCACTGTTTTTTAAAATATTGATAATTATTTTTAAAAACTGATATATTAAGGGGAAATTTTTATATGGAAAGCATAGTTGAGAGATAAACAAAAATTTGCAATTCACATCACAGACAAAAGCCTAATTTTCTTACCATTTGAGTAGCTGATTAAAATCATTAAGAAAAATTCAACAAGAAAAAAATAATCAAGGTATTGAATAAATGGGAAAAGGATATTATTTGCAGAAGCAAATGTTCTTAAATATATGGAAATAAAAATCATACTTTCAAAAAGCAATGCAAAATAAAAATACAATAAGAAATCATTTTTCATCTACCAGATTAGCCAAAGGAAAAGGTTATTAAAGCATCCTGTGTTAGAAAGGGCGATGGGATATTTGTTCACCAATAGCATTGCTGCCAATGTATTGGCAATGCAGAAGTGGAAATTCGCACGATATCTTTGAAGGGCAATTTGACAATATCCATAAAACTTAACATATATCAACTGCAATTCCACTGCTAAGAGTTTATCCTACAAATATACTCACACAAGTGTAAATTGACATGCCAATTTTATTTGAGCATTGTTTTTAACAGCACAAGATTGAGAATATCCTTTATGGCCATCAACAGAGAATTGGTTAGATTGCTACCTCCATTCTGTAGAATACTACACTGCCATTTAAAATAACTTGTCAGTTCTACATATCCCAATTTGAGACTATCTCCCAAATATACAGTAAGAAAAAATGCTGAAGTACAAGATAGTGTTACCTAAAAGAAGACTAAGAGGAGGAGGTGGTGAGGGCAGGGAGTGAGGGAGAAGGAGGAGGAAAAAGAGGGAGAAAGGAAAAGAAGAGGTGTGTGTGTGTGTGTGTGTGTGTGTGTGTGTGTGTGTGTGTGTGTTACCTAGACCATATCTGTAAGAGTAACCAAGAAGCCAGAGAGCAACTGCCTCTGGGCTTCTAGGGAGGAAAATGGAGTAACTGGGGTATTAAAATGAGAGGGAAACTTATTTTCCACTCCGTACTTATTTGGTACCTTTTCAGTTTTGTAATTTTTAAAGTATAAGTTTAAAACAGAAACCCCTATATCCTTAGTTGATGAGCACTGTATTTTTGGAAATTTTTGAAAATAAAACAAGGGCTGGAGAGGTGACTCAGCAATAGGGTGCTTACTTGGCATGCACAAGGACCCTGGTTTGATCCTCAGCACCACATACACAATTAAATGGAGGAAAAACAAAAAACAGACCAAAAAATCTCTTTCTTTTTAAAAAATAAATAAATAAAACCAAATTTGCTTCACTTTGGCATCTCTAATCAATTCCATTGAATGTGTTGCCACTAAGGTTTTAATGACCTTTCTTAGGCTACATTGAATAATTGTTCAGCTTATCTGCAGCGTGTTTAGAGCAATTACTCCCTTCTTGAAACTTATTCTTTTACTTTGTGACCTGGTTCTCTAGATTTGGTAAAACTGGTAAATTTAGTCTAAGTCTCTATTAGTTGGTATTCTTATTAGAAAGGGCTATAAAGCCAGTTCAGATACCGGAATTTTTTTTTTTTTTTAGAGAAATGCTGAACCATTTTAAGGCTAGAAGGTAGAAGTAAATCCCACCCAAGCTTATCCAGAAGGGTGTGGATGCTGCTGGCTTCAGAAACCACTGGAATCAGCTTGAGCCCTTGGAATTCCTTCTGTCCTAAATCTGTTCCCGCTGAGTCTGTATGCTGTCAGTCTCCATCTCTGCAAGCTGGCTTCCTCCCCATGGTAGAGAACATGACGTTTAACAACTTTGAGTGTTACATTTTGTTCTTCAGTCATAACTAGAAGCCTAGCTCTTTCTTTCCATTTCAGTATGAAAATCCCCAAGGAGGACAGTCTGGCCCTCTGCAGTTCCTCTTCGAGCCCCAGTTCCTTGTGCCTATAGCCCATGCTGGTAGCCCAGGCTCTATGCTGTGGCTGTGGCTCTTGTCAGCAGTGCCATCTTCTCCCTGGACCCAGTGGGCTCAGGTGAAGCAGAGCCTGTCTGCAGGAGCATTCAGGGAAAATGTGCATGCTGACAGAAGGAGGTGGCCAGCAGTACCTCCACCACTATGTGATTTCCAATTCCACCTTCCCAGGGGCTTTGCACTCCTCCCCCAGTTGGAACTGCAGAGACTGACCCCAAGGGTACTTAAAAATCCAGCTAGATAGCTGCTGTAGCAGGGAAGAATATATTCTCCTGGGGTTCACCAACAGTTCTACCCACCTGGCCAGAAAAAAAGCACTCCATGTCCTAAGGGTGAGCAGGAGACAGGAACAGAAAGCTTGCCTAGCTGGGAGCAGGTGGTCAGAGCTTCTTGGAGTGAACTCTGATATGTGGATCCTGAGATGTGGGGCTCACAATCTGTCCCTTCTGAAGATCTCTGCTGGGAGACACAGGTGACTCTGTACACCCTCTCCTTGAAGACAAACTAAATATGTTCCCCTGCATTCCCATTCCAGAAGACATGAATGGTATAGCTGTGTACTGAAGTTTAAAAGCCACTTCTCCTCAAAATAAGAATTATTCCCAGGGAGGACTCAGGCTTGACTTGGGTTGCCTGTCCAGCCTTGGATCAATGGACTGTGCCTGGAATGGAGGAGGTATTTTTGTTCTAGTTTGTGTTTGGGGGCCGCCAGGCTGAATTGGGAGGAGGGTGGCACTTCACAACAACGTGGCAGCTCTTTCAGTAAACACAGAATGGGGGAAGTACTAGAGAGGGAGTGGTGTTGAATGGTCAGTCCCACGTGTCCACTATAGGCCACCATAGGGTCTTTTTGTCAACCCATCCTTGAAAAATAGATGTTCTGCAAAGCTGTCTTCTCTTATTCTGCTCATTCTTCTGCGACTTTGCTTTTATTACAGATGCCCGACGACTCAATCTAAATCTCTGGGCAGCCATCTTTCTTTACCTCCAAATCCCTTTCTTGCCAACCTTGTCTACTTGGATATTTCAAAGGCACTTCAAACACAGCACAACCAAAAGATAATTCAATATTTGCTTCAAATCAAAATATGCCTACGGAAGCAAAGAATGTCTCTGGGGAAAAGCACAAGAAGCCAGTAAGCGTAGCTGCTGTGTTCCAACCCCTCCTCTCATATTCTGTCTCCCCATGAGCAGGAATTCCAGACAATGGAGTCACCTAATCTGGAGCTGAGGAATCATTCTTGAACTTGGTTGTGAATATAAGGTCGTGAAAAAGACATTTGTAAAGTGCAAATTTGATTATGTCATTCCCCTATCCAAACTCTTCCAATCACTCCAGACCTCAGATGAAAGTTTATGACTGGTCCACAGAGCCCTTCCTGTGGGATGGGTGTCTCTGTCCTTGCTACCTGCTCCACCTCTATTTGTGCCACCCTTCACATCTCTCCTGCTCCTTCCAGGAGGTGCCTACCATCTCTGCTCTTAATGCCCTCAAATGCCAACCAAGGATGTTATATAGTATTTAGTCAATGTGGGAAGTTTCTCCTTAGGTGTTTCCACCAGCATTAAATCTGTGAACTTGCCTCTGACTGCAGATCTGTTTTGAAGGTAGCAAGCATACGAACCCAGGTAAAAATGGGTGTTACCACATTTTATCACCTGGTTTATTTTGATGACAGAAATACCTTTTTAATGAAATGCTATTTTATCTTTCAAACTTGAGGAACAGAGTCCTTGAACATCCACCTCAAAAATATCCTCTGGTTTGGTGGCTCACTCAGCCTCTCCAGTGAGTGGGTCACCACTCCATTATCATCCCATTGACTTTTGGAACTATTACAAGCCATTTAGTTTTTAGCCTCCAACCTCACCTCCCATCACCATACCTAGATTGGGAATTCTGTGAAGGCAATATCCTTTCTTTTTATAATAAAAAATTATGTATGCTTTATCAGTATTTATTAAAATAAATTAATTATAATTTATTTACTATAAATAAAATTTTTATTATTTATTATCTAGTATTATTTCTAGAGCCTAACTGAAATATAATAGATACCCAGTGAAGTTTGTGTAAGGGAGGGAGGCAGGGAAGGATTGAAAAATCAGTAAATGGAGAAAGACCACTTTTAACACTTCAATACCTGCAGTAAAAAAACGCTACTTGTTTTCTAGATGAGATTGCATTGGTAATCTCAGCAATGCCACAAGGAGGCACTAGAATCCCACATTAGTTCCCTCTACCAAGAAAAACCAGATCCAGCTAGAGTTTTGTTTTTTTTTTTTTATTGAGAGATTTATTATAGAACAACCATGCAAGTTTTTAACAAAATAGTATAAAATGTGTATAGATTCTGGATATTAGAACTACCCCCAGGAGTGCCCCTCCAATTACCCACCGTTATCCCTCCCTTCCCCTTCCCACAATATCTCTGAAAAAGTATTATGTTGTATAACATCACACCTTATCTGGATTTAACACATGATACTAGACCAACTTTCTCACTGGCCAGGGTCTACATCCAGCCTCCACAGATGAGTGGAGACATTCAACCCTTGGTTCTCTGGGTTTCCAGCTAGAGTTTTAACCTGAGCTGGTACCTTGTAACAGATGTCTGGCTGAGCTAGTGAGCCAAGAAAGATGGTTTGAAATGAGGACTGTGGGAGAAATTAATGCATGCATGCTGCAGTGCTGTATGGTAAAAAGACAAAAGATCACTCTAAAGGGACTCTAACATAGAGGAATTCCCCCTCCACCTCTGGATGGCATTCCACCCCTTCCCCCAGGAGCCACAGACACAAACGACTGCCTATCACTCCCTCACGCTGGGTATCTTTCCCCTCTAATTTAGCAAAGTACTCAAGCTCATCATACTGGGTATCAGCCTATCAGGCAATATTTCCCCATGAGTTAGTTCTCTCTTCTTCATTCCAGGACAGATTATAATCGTCACAAATATTATCTCCCTTTGCTCCCAAGAGGTCACTGAAACTTTCATCCCAGACCTTGGAGCCCTAGATTTCTGTGTAGGCAGAAAAGAAAGAAAAAAAAGCCTTTTTAAATTTCATATATATATATCTAACTACCGCGAGGTACCGGGGAATGTAACCATGGAAACCAGAGCATGAGTGTAACCATGGAGACCCATTTAAACCAGCTGGGCCATTACCATCTAGAATCTGGTAGGCTGTAGCTGCTAGAAAGGCAGTTAGCCTTAGTTAATATGGTCAAGTGATATCAATTGCTTAGTGTTTTACAGACATTTAAGTATTGTCTGGGTACTGTCAATACTTTAAAACGTGAGGAAGAAATCCTTTTCATAGGATTATCTATCAGATCAAATTCTAAAGGATCCCCTAAAGCATTCTCCCTGCCCTCTAACCACATCTCAAGAGTCATTCCTTATTTATTTATTTATTCACTCATTCATCAAATACATACTAATCATCTTGCTATGCGGGGCACTCCACTGAACCCCACTCTATGTCCAAAATAATAAACATTATCACCCCACCAGCTTTAATGTGAGGCAGGTCCTTGAATAAAGGATTCATTTATCAAAAGCCTTCTTTACCAAAATATGCTAGAATTGGACTTTGTATTTCCAGTAAGAGAGATGTGAATAAGTCTTTTTCCATTTTGAAGGTAACTTTCACTCTTCCCATATCTCAGCAGTGCTTTGCGAAATCAGATCCTTTGGTTTATCCCCTTGCTTTCCTTCTTTCCCTGTTTGTATCACATCCCCATCGCACTGCAGCTTCAGAGGCGGGTTGGACTGTGAAGTACTGTGTTGTATGCTTTGAATGCCAGTGTGCTAAACAGTTGAGCCTGAGGTCAAATTGCCTGTGCCTGACACTTTACAGGGTGTCACACAGGCCCAAATTACTGGGCCCCTCTGCACCTCAAGTTTCATTCTCTATAAAAGAGAAGTGAGGATCCATTTCTTTACGCTATTCAGTGATAACCTCCCATAATTGTGAGCATTTACAATGCAATGAAATGTTATCTTCTGCTCTCTCCTGTGTCCCCTAATGTCACTCACTCAATCTTCTTTCATCATCCTAGTGTTTTCTCTTATTTTACTCAATAGCTGGTACAAAGGTTTATATCACCAACTGTGCTTCCAAAACCCTTTGGCTCAGAGACAGTGATGATAGAAGGACGGTAACAGCCACACTGATATATGGTGCTTAGTATACACCAGGCACTGTCCTAAGCATCTCGTGTGTTTTAACTCATTTAATTCTTGCAACAATTCGTTGAAGAATATTATCAGCTATGTTTTACAGATGAGGAAATGGAGGCATATAATGTATAGACACACCTCCCGAGGTTATAAGCTGTAGAATGGCAGAAAAACAATTTGAACCCCAACAGTGCATCCAGAATCTGCCCTCTTAACCTCTGCACAATAGTCACCTCCTCCCTAGTGACAATGTTTTCTACAGTCCAATGGCATGAACTCTTCCAGAGTCTCCTGTTCAACCCCATACATCCACTTCCACTAGCCAACAGCTTCATCAGCCCCTGTCCTAGAGGTCTTTTTCCGTATTTCAGAATACAGGCTCAGTCTTCCTCCAGTCGCCACCACCAGAGCAAGTTCCTTGCTCTCTCCGTTATCCCATCTCTTCCTGATCCTCAGTCCTCCCTTTCATTTGGCAGCTTCCTCTCAGCATGTAAAGAGTCCAAATCGGTCCTACCTCCTACTCCTGGCTCCCTATCCCGTGTTAGGGATTGAGCCCAGGGCCTCCAACATGCTAGGCAAGTGCTCCACCACTGATTCATGCCCTGCCTTATATTTTTAAGAACCACTTGTCTGTTTGTCATCCTATTTCCTTTTCCCAAGCCAAGTGTCTGGAAAGAATTCTCCTGGAGCTATGGGCACAGCTTTGTGGTAGAGTGTCTGCCTCGAATCTTTGAGGCCCTGAATTTGATCTCCAGCATTGCCCAAGATTAGGAGAAAAAAAAAGTCTTTACCCCCTCCTTCCCCTTGGCTCCGAATACTCTGCAGTCTCATTTCCTTACTACTGCAACTGGGGAGCCCCCAAAATGGCTAAAATAAAAGACTTTCTTAAAGCCCCACCTTGCTCCTCTCTGCAGCATTTAACTCTGTTGATCACTTGTTCCCCTTTAAAATTTTCACTCCTTTTGGTCTGACCTTCTGTTCCTCCATGCTCTGGCCTTTTCTCCTGCCTCCTCCACTGGCTCTTTCCTCACAGCCAATTCCTTAAATCTGGGTGTCCCTGGTAGTCCTCAGCTTTTCTTCTCCTGGGGACAGTCAGGATCATGTTGGTAGCTTTAGCTATACCTCCTTTCCAAGGAAGTCCCCAGCACTAGATGAATGACAAATGGGACTAACCATCTCAACCTGGGTGCTGTGGGGTGCTCATCCTCAACTCCTCACCACCATCCATGCAGGAGCCCAAGTCAGGAAAGCTGAGGTCATGCTTTAGTCCTCCCGTCTCACCCCCATCACCTTAAATAATTCTCTGTGTTCCTCATTCCACCCACTGCCTTAGCCCAGGTCCTTATCTTTACTCTCTTAAAATTTATCACCTCCTTGCTAATCTCCACCCTCCTCGTTCAAGCCTCAACCTTAATGGCATCAGCAAGGTCTTTTTAAAATGCACAAAATCCGTTGCACAAAATTCCCTGATGATCCTCAATTCCAATATAATGAAAAGAAATTCCTTGGCGTTATAAGAAAGGCCCTTTTGTTGTGACCCCTGCTTCTTTCTCCAGCCTCATCAGCTGTCTCTCCACCTCCCTAACCACGTCTTTCTAAAAAGCTCAGTGGCGACAATATTGGAGTAGATTACTCTTCATCTTCCCCAAGGGGCACATTCTATTCCCCCTTTCCGGAACTGCTTCCCCAGGAAACTTCAAGAGTATTCTCTCTCTTTTCCCTTTTTTTGCCACTACACATTCCTTTCCACCTCCTCACAGGCCTGGCTTGACTTGTGCTTCCTACATACTTCCATCCAAGAATCATCCTTTCGGATTAGAATCATATGGTCTCTTCCCTTTCTAGACTTATTTTACTTAAGGGCATGTACTATTCGTTATTATTCTTATATTTTCTGTCTCTCCATTGCCCACCAAAATGTCTTAGCAACAGTAGACAACTACTAAATATTAGATATTACTAAGTTATCAAGGGAATGGCAGAAAAAAATTGTCTTGGCAGCTGACACTTTCCAACCATACCACCACCAACATCAAAAAGCACACACCAAAGACTGAAGGTAACTGAACAAAGAGGTCTAACCACGTGGCAGCTCAGAGCCAGGGGAGGGTATTAGTCAGCAATAGTCCCCAAGTGGATGACACGTACCCATTGACATACAGATCCTGCCAATGCACACCCCAAATTAAGTGACTTCTAATGTCTCTTCAAACTCTGACATTCATGAACAGCAACATTAAACCTAGACATCCAATCCACTCAATTGCAAGCAATTGCATTAAAAGCTGTAATGAATGGGAAGGAAATAACACTTACCAGTATTTAGATCCAACATAAATACAATTAAAGGCCATTTAGATGAGAGACTGCGGAGACAGAGTAGCCATTCAACTAGCTCAACAAGCATTTGTCAGGACCCAGTGCTTGGCCAGGGTCTATGTCAGGAACTGAAGCATTACAAGGAAAACTGTGTGATCCCCAGCCCAGCAAGGCACACAAGACACACACCCCTCACACAAAAAGGTCAGGGAAAGGGTGTGGGATTGAGAGGTAGAGCAGAAGAGAGCACAGTTCTTAATAAATGTTCCAGATGTGATGTTTGGCCTGGCTCTTGAGGAGCTAATGGACTTTTTCAAGCATAGAAAGGGCAGCTCCTCAGCAAGGGAAGAGAGTAAGCAGAAGCACAAGATTTGAAACAGAAGCACCTTGGAAACCATTGATTTTTTCCAGGTCACAAACAGCAACAGCTGAGCTACGGCTCAGCACTCCACATAAGAATATGGGATCCTGCACCTGACGGGCCGTGTGTGCGCAGTCTGGGGAACGATTAGCAGACTCAGGTGGCTGGGGCTCAGAATGCAGGCTGGCAAGCACAGGGAGGAAAGCTAACTCACATCAGTACTCAGATGTGAGAAAGGAAAAACAACTGTTCTCATCAGCTTTTCCTTGCTGTGACCAAAATATCCAACAAGAACAATTTAGAGAAGGGAAAGATTATCTGGGGCTCATGGTTTCAGAGTCTCAGCCCATAGATAGTAAAGTCCATTGCTCTGGGCTCAAGGCAGGATGACAGCACATCACAGCCAAAGGGCAGGGCAGGGAAATGACGCTCAGGTCAAAGCAGCAAGGCAGGCAGGCGGGGGGCACGTGGAAGATGCACCCCGCCAGGACACAGCCCCAAAACCCAGCTCCTCCATACACACCCCACCTGCCACATTTACCACTCAGTCCATTCAAATGAGAATGGACTGGTTACGTTACAGCTTTTGAAATCCAACCACTTATTTCACCTCAGAATATTCCTGCATTAACACTGGAGCTTTTGGGAGACACCTGATGTCCAAATCATAAGAATAACTTTTTTTTGAGAGGACATCTCTCTATGTTGCCCAAGTTGACCCTAAACCTATTTTTAGGATTTTTCTCTAAAATCATTTGAAGTGAAAGTGCCTGTCTTCCCTGGTTCAACCCAGCTTGATCCAGACTAGAAGCAGTCCCTAGACTATGAGCCCTCACTGGGTCCCCAAACACTGTGAAGCCTGTGACTTCAGATCAGCTGGGGTAGATGTATCTAACTGTCACATGTCCTCATTTTTGTTCAAAGGAGGCTGGAAAAACAAGGATCTTGGACTTCCTGAATCTATAGTGGGAGTAGGCAGTGCTCGAACAGAGAAGATACAAAGGTTAGAGAGTCAGCGTAATCATATGTGCTATACCTCCCCACACACAGCTTATTATACTACTAGAGTCATACCTCTGGATCTGAGGGACATTGCTTCCAAGATCCCCAATGGATACCAAAACCTGTGGATTTTAAAGTCTTTTCTATAAAATGGCATACCATTTGCATGTGAATATGTACACCCTCCCATATACTTCAGATCATCTCTAGATGACTTATTGTACCTAATACAATGTGAGTACTCTGTAAGTAGTTGCTAAATTGTAGTTGTTAAAGAATGACAAGCAAAAATGAACATGTTCAATACAGATGCATTTTCCTCTGAATATTTTCTATACAAACTAGGTTGAATTCATGGATACAGAACCATTGTATATAGAGGGCTGTCTTGCATAGCTGTGCTAACACAGGGATAGGATTATCAAGCTCAAAAAATAATAATACAGGAGTTGAAGTGGTGGCTCAGTGGTTACAGCGCTTGCCTTGCATGCATGAGTCCATGGGTTCGAACCACAGCACCATGTACACAAAAAGATGTCAGAGCAACAAAAGCCAAATGAAAACTAAATAAAATTGATTTTCTTTCTCTCTCTCTCTCTCTCTCTCTCTCTCTCACTGTCCCTCTCTCTTTAAATAATAATAATACAAAATGTCTCATTACATTTGAATTTCAGATAAATAGGGATGTTTTTTAGTATAAGTATGTCCCATGCAATATTTGGAACATACTTATACTAAAAAATTATTTGTGGTTCAGCTGAAATTCAAATATGACTGGGCTTTCCTGTATCTTATATGGCATCCCTCCTTAAGGGTATCTTTTCTAACTATACTCCACTAATGTACACTGTCCCCAGCCTATTTTCTGGGTATGCTACAGTTGCTCATATACAAATTTCACATTTCAAAATGATAGCCTGGCTGCTGAATCCTGATTTTGAATGCTCCAAATTGAAACATACCCAGCCCTTCTCTCTGATTTCTTCCCATACCATGGCTAGAGCCAACCAAGGTAAAGGTTATGTCCTTGGAAAAGCAAAGGAGAGAATCACATTAAAATTTAAAAACTGATTACCCTGTAGCAATAGGAAAAAATGGAGTAAGCAGTGCAGAAAGATTTCATTAATTTTTCATACTGGGCTCTCAAATTCTAGGACTTCAAGTTTACTATGACTCACACTTAACAGGGTTTTAATATGAGGTGAAACTATACAGTAATGAAACTGATTTTCATGTGTGTTGTATGGAAATGAGGCTCGATGAGTCAACAATTACTGTTGCTCTCACCTCCCACATCCCAGGGTGGGTCCATTACCCAATTGCCAATCTGTTCCTTTAATGTAAAACAGCAAATTATTTTCAAAGCCATCCCATTTCAATATATCATACACAAAAATGAAAGGAGTATTTCCTAAGGTTACTTAAAATCATAAATAACACAAACAAGGCATATAACTTTGCTAAATTCTTCTAAGGCAAAAAACACAAAGTCTTGCTTACACAGGTCTTACATGAGGAATAATTAGACCTTCCCAAATCGATGTCAGCTTTCTCTGGCTGCCAAACAAACCACAGTGGGATATTTCTAAGCCACAGAAAATAAATGGTGTCTTTTAGAGTTGGCGCACATATTGGAATATATCTTGTTAGTCAGCCTCAGGTCTTTGGAAAGAGAATCATTTTACATATTTCTTCAAATTAAATCTCTGATTTCTCATACGTGCCCTACCCTTCCTGTTCTGAAGTCTTTGTGCATTGTTCCTCCTAGAACCTCTTCCTTGCTTTGTCTAGTTAACTCCTTCAGATGTCTGCTCAAAATAATTTCTTCAGAAAAAAGTTAATTCCCTGAATCTCCCCACTCCACCCTCCATGATTGGATTGGGATAAGAGATCCTTGTTTTATGCTTTTTAGTTCCTTCTACCATTCCTTCTAAGGTTTATAAGAATATAGTTATATGGTTTTTTGGGTTAATGTCTCTCTCCCAGTCAGTTATGTTGTAGTTGTTTTTCTTTTGCTACTAGGGATTAAACCCAGGGGCTGCCTATCATGGAGATACATTCCCAGTCCTTTTTATATTTTATTTAGGGACAGGGTCTCTCTAAGTTGCTTAGGCTGGCCTTGAACTTTCAATCCTCCTGCCTCAACCTCCGAAGTCACTGGGATTACAGGCATACACCTGTAATCTTTAGTAATGGAAGTTTTGGCTGAGGGCATGCCAGCCACAGACCACATTTCCCAGATTCCTTTGCAGCTAGATGGGGTCATGTGACTAGAGTCTGGCCAATGGTGTATAGTCAATCTCTGAGTGTAGTTCTTAGAAAGAAAGCATACACACTCCTTCCTCTCTTCTCTTTCTCCCTCCAGCAGGTTGGAAGGTGAATGTGAAGGTGAACTGAGAAAGTGATGGGAAAGTAGAAGGAACAAAGGCGTCTGGATGTACACCACCATCCAGCCACCAGATTAGCCCTCCATTCATTATCTGGATTGTTAATCTCTGAAAGAATTACAGTGTTATCAAGTTTAAGCTCTTGTACTGAGTCTGATTAAAACAACCTATATCAAGAAAATGTGGATTGGAACCCAGGGCATCTTCACCCCAGATTCCAAGCTCTGAACCACCACAGCATGCGCCTTTTCCTCACCTCTTGTCTGGCCGACAGGTTACATCGTATATCACAGATAATAACACAGACCACTCGGTGGAGATGAGCTCCCTTCCTGGGTCTACTCCAAATCCCAGAGTAGATAAAATGGAATACCATCCAAGAGAATTTTCTCTGTACTTCTTTTTTTATTCAATTTTCATATACGTGTTTACCTCTGAGAGTCTCCCATAAGATCCTCAGGAGCACCCACATTTCTATCTTTACAATTAAGTAATTTTGTTCCCAACATGTCAGACAGCACCCCCATGCTGCCCCAACCAATCTTGCACCCCATCACAGTCAGGAAAAAAGGAAGCTGACTATAATCAAGTCATGATCTCTCTTGGTCAATATTGTTTAAGACTGTCTTAATCCTCCACAATTAACATGTACATTTCAGAGATGACAGAATCAAAGCTCAAGGGCAGCCCCTTGGTATCCAGAAGCAAGCAGTGGACTTTTTTTCCGGCATCATTTTTTCATTTAAATTATCTGTGGGTCTGGAGGTGTAGTTCAGTGGTAGTTCAGGTGCTTAGTATGTGCAAAGCCCTGGATTCAATTCACGGCACAAAAAAAATATTTTCTAAATCACAATATTATGTGAATGCATATCACGTGCTTTTGTTATTTTGGTGCAATGCTTTTTGTTTTCTACGGGGCTTATTTCTCTGCTTCCTTTTCTCTACTTCCTCCCTCCAATAAACACAAGCCAGATCCCCAGTCTAGTGCTCATTCTCCCATGATTTGTCTCCATGCTCACAAAATCATGTGTGCTTTTGTGGCTTCACTTGACTCCCATGAGAAGCCAAATTATACTCAGGCAAGCATATATATCTAGACATTTCAAAACTTAATATGTATGCATATGTTTTTTTTATATCTGTAACATGGAGAAATTACAGAAGAAAAAAGAAATCGGGGAGGGGGTGAATGGGGGAGGAATCCTGGACAAGGATTGGGTTTAAGTTACTTTGTCTTTACATATGCATGTATGAATGTATAGCAACAAATCCCTTCAATCTGTAAGTCTATGAGTCTATGTTGAACTAATAATAATAATAATAATAAAATGAGAATACAGCTAGGAGTAATGTGCATCCCTATAATCTCAGTGACTTGGGAGGCTGAGCCAGGAGGGTCACAAATTTGAAGCCAGCTTCAGCAACTTAGCAAAACCCGGTCTCATAATAAAACATAAAAAGGACTGGGAATGTAGCTCAGTGGTGAAGCACCACTGGATTCAATCGCCAGTGCCAAAAAAAAAAAAAAAAAGTGAGAACATTATATATGCTTTCTACATCTTTCTTTTATCACTTAACAATAGCTCATAGAAATCTCTCCAAGTCAGTTGGTTTAAATTTAATTCATCTTGGATGGAAATGGAAAAATTCATGCTGAGTTAAACAAGCCAAACCTAGAAGCTTAAGGTTCGAATGTTTTCTCTCATATGTGGAAGCTAGAGTAAACCTAAGATAAGGTGAAAGTTAGTCAAGTTTATTTAATGGTCCCACCAAATATGAAGTAACACATTCGTTGTGGGTACTATAGCTATTAAAGGTAGATGGGGGGTGTACAGTACATTTGACTCCTATAAAAACACAAAATATATCCAAACAGGCATAAAAATCTAGTAATCTCAAAATACACATTACATGTAAATAGTCATTAATTTCAGTAACTTGGGGGAACTATAGAGGAGCCTTGAGATTAGGGAAACAGGGAAGGGGAGTAGATCCTGGACAAGGATCGGGGTACAGCAGCTCTGTCAATATGTATGCTTGTATGAAGGTGAACCAACAAATCCCTTCAGTATGTAAGTTGATGTTGAATCAATTAAAATAAATAAATAAATTTAATTCATTCTTTTCAATGGCTGAATGGTAATTCAAGATGATGATATTGCAGCTGTGGGCTGTATAACTACTA
Organism: Aplodontia rufa; assembly: GCA_004027875.1. Taxonomy (NCBI): domain Eukaryota; kingdom Metazoa; phylum Chordata; class Mammalia; order Rodentia; family Aplodontiidae; genus Aplodontia; species Aplodontia rufa. The sequence continues at coordinate 15,371 of PVKS010015881.1, forward strand.
GTAGTATGAACTAGTAGTTTTATCTCTGGGGGAATCCCAGGAATGAGTTTGCTGGGTCAAAAGTCATATGAAGGGGGCTGGAGCAGTGGCTCAGGAGTTACAGCACTTGCCTGGCATGCACGGGGATGCAGGTTTGAAGCCCAGCACCATGTACACAATGAAGTGTTGGAGCAGTAAAAATCACATGAAAAACTGAATAAGGTTGATTTCTCTCTCTCTCTCTGTAAAAAAAGTCATAAATTTTTTATTTTAATAAATATTATCTTCAATTATAATTGTGTACTTCCCTAGAGCTATTCTTTTTTACTCCTAGCCTCTTAGAATTCTCTTTCCTCACTTCACTATATATCTTCCTTGCTCTATTTTCTATAATTAAAAAGTGGAAATGTTTTTGTTAGATCAAATATTAATGTTAAAATGTAAGTTATTTGTGCTAACATATGAAAGTGCAATAAGCATTTAAAAATTAAGAAATCCACTATTGTTTTAAAGCTCAGCAGGAAGGAACTCTCTTTTACAGGGGCCCCAATTAAGAATGTAACTATAGATATGTAACACAATATCTATTTTTCTTCTCTTTCTGCATTTAATCAAGATATATATTCACAAACTCCCAAGCACTATAGCAACTGAATATTATCAGTAGCAAATTGTGCAGTCCTCTGCCAATGTTTCCTAGGTAATTCATCATAGGAGATAATGTCTCCTTGGGCATACATACTATGCCCCCAAATTCCACACTGAGGACCTTTAATTCATTTGACACATATCTATAGAGTCACTGATGTGTTGCAGGTCCTGTACTAGATAGCAGGTAGAGAGTAGTGAATAAGATCTAGAAGGTACCAGGCACAGGGTTCCTTCTGGCCAAAGGGAAAGAGATTAAATAGCTAATTACACATATGTTTGAACAATTTCTGTTTGGTTGCTTTTGTGCTGGGGATTAAATCCAGATCCTCAAGCATATTAAGCACACATTCTGACCCTGAGCTACACTACCATCCCCTAATAATATTTGTGGTAAAATATGCATGATATAAAACCACCTTAAGCATTTTTAAATATGTAGTTCAGTGGGATTCAGTAACACACACGGTTGCTCAGCCACAATCACCATCCATCCTTCCATCTCCAGACTCTGTTCAACATTTATTTATTTATCTATTTATTTATTTTTAGTACCAGGGATTGGACCCAAGGGTACTTAACCACTGAGCCACTATTTTAGTCAGCTTTTTCGATGCTGTGACTAAAGGACCCAATAAGCAAAGTTTTAGGAGGAAGTTTATTTAAGGGCTCATGATTTCAGAGGTCATAGTTCATAGAAGGCCGGTTCCATTCCTTGGGGCAAAAGGGAAGCAGCTCCAGATATCACATCAGGAAGCAAAGAGAGAAACTCTACACCAGATACAAAATATATACTCCAAAGACATGCCCCCAGTGAACCACCTTCTCCAGCCACACCCTACCTGCCTTCAGTTGCCAGTTAATCCCTATGGGGGATAATTGGGTTAAGGCTCTTATTACCTAATCATTTCATCTCAGCCTTCCCAAATTGTCACAAATGAGCTTTTGGGAGACACCTCACATTCAAACCATAACAGCCACATCCCTACCTCTTTTTTATTTTTATTTTGTTTTTATTTTGAGAGAGGGTCTCACTAAATTGCTTAGGGCCTCTCTTAATTGCTGAGGCTGGCTTTGAACTTGACAATCCTCCTCCAGCAGCCTCCTGAGTTGCTGGGATTACAGGCATGCACCACCACACCGAACTTCTGTTCAACCTTGAAAGTGAAGCTTTCTACCCATTAAACAATAACTTTCCATTTTTATCTCCCTTTACCATGGCAATCACCATTTTACTTCATGTCTCTATGAATTTGACTAGGACATAAGTGGGATCATCCCCTATTTGTCTTTCGCCTCTGGCTTGTCTTACTTAATGTACTTACTGATCATCCGTGTCGCAACAAGCATCACATTTGCCTTCCTCTTTAAATCTAAATAATGTCCCATTTTAAGTATATACCACATTTTGTTTATCTGTTCATATATCAGTAAGACACTTGGGTTGCTTCTCTCTTGGATAATATTTTTAAGCTATTTTTTTTTCTTTTAAAGGGGTTTAAGCTTCCACACTAGACACAGAGCCAAGGACTGGCAAAGTATTTCTCCCACATAACTTTAACTTCACATTCCCAGACAAAATAAATATATGTTTGAACTACTATTTTAAAAATATTAACCAGTGTTTTTTTTCTTTCTAGCTAGTCCCTTTCCTTTCCTTTCTTTGTATTTTCTTCACTTAAATAGTGAGATTGTGTCCATTACCCCAGAGTTGGCTTGGCATCATAAAAGGTCTTTCCTCTGGCTATTGCTGTTCAAACCCTAGGGGCTCAAAGAAACAGAGTCAAGTAGGATGTTAAATATCTTAATAGCTTCATGGGCAGATAACACTGAAAACAGGGTGGGTCCCCCAATACCTTCATTTCTTCTCTTCCTCCCTCCAACTTTTTTTAGTTTTTGTTTTGTTCTGTTTTTTTGATACTAGGCATGGAATCCAGGGGCGCTTAATCACTGAGTTATATCCCTAGCCCTTTTTATTTATTTAGAGACAGGGTCTTGCTGAAGCTAGCATTGAACTTGAAATCCTCTTGAGTTGCTGGGATTCAGGTGTGCACCACCATGTCTGGCTCTCCCTCAAGCTGGAGGCTTTGTCCTTCAAGAACTACCCCAAACTGATGGAAGGAACGGGATCTTGAAGTTCAGATTGCGGCATTTTTAGATCACATGAGGTGTGACTGGAGATTCCTCCTCCTAAACGATTACTGATTTCATTACAGTGGCCTCTGCACACTATGAAAGAATGACTGGGGTCCCTGAGTGCCTGTTTGGAAGGAAGCAGGCAGCAGGTGGTTGGGTCCCTTGAATCTGAGCTGAGATCTCCAGGATGAGTGTGAAGTAACTTGAATGTGGGTCAAGCAGTCATGTCTCCTCTCCAATGTTGCTAGCCCCTCGTAATCGAGTGCCTTCTCCTTACAAAAAACAATTCCCATCACGGCTCTGTTACCAGCCACCTACCCTTACAGGAACCCTTGTTTCCCAATTAATAATATTATTGAAATGCCCAAAGCCCTTCACATGTCTTCATTTTCTAAGAGTTTTACATCAAGAATTCTCTAGATGTTTTAAGTTGCTGTCTTGATTTTTGCAGCATATCTGCTAAACATGAACATTCTTTGTACAGCAGATCTCTCAGCTCACATCTTTCCCCTTGTAATATTTATATTCAGCCTAAAACTCCATCTTTCAGCATACAAAGCCATCATGTTGAGAAGCAAATACAGAAAAAATATTTTCCCAGATTGTTAATTACTCCATTTTCAAGCAGAACAAACACTTTTCCTCTTTTTCTTTGGAACAGCTACCATGGCTGCCAGCTGTGATTCCCAAGGACTTGAAGAGTGCTTATCACCAGAATATCATTTGTTCTTTTTTAAGAAAAATGAGACTAAATTAAAGGCACACATAGATATTTTCCACTGGCTAAACTAGGCACAAAATTTGGTGATTAATTTCTTAACATCCACTAGTGACTTTTTTCAGTTACTATAATTAAATAAACATTGAAATATAAGCAAATTATAATTTAGCTCTTAGCCTAAATCTATTTTCTGAGCTTCAGACTCATATATCCAATTACCTATTGACATCTCCTTCTAAATACCTTATGTCATGAGCTGCTCAAGATAATCATGTCCAAAACTGAATTTTGTTTTTTCTTCTTTCTCTTTTTCCTCCCAATCCCCTTTTTCTCCCCCCTCCTTTTTTTTCCTGTGCTGGGAATCCAACTCAGAGTCTGATGCATGGTAGGCCTGCACTGAATTCTTGATCTTTCTTTTCAAATCTGTTTTTCCACTGATCTTTCCATATTGATAAACACTATTAATATGCACCCATTTGGTCTGTTCCTGGGCTCTGGAAGGTACTCACAAACACCATCCTCCTCATTCTTTACCTGAATGACCTCCACTTACCTTCAGCTTAAATGTCATTCCATCAAAGAGGTCTTTCCTGACCCTCTTGCAATCTAAATTATATCCCCTCATCTATCCTATGTTTCTCCTTTATAGTACTTATTGCATTGCCATTTCTAGATGGTTGATTATCCCCTCTGTTGCCATAATGCATAAAAAATAAAAATGTCTAATAACACCAGGTAGCCAGTGTTCAGATTTCCTTAATTTATTCATAAAATTTTTAAAGATTATTTTTCAAAAATCATTATGATTGGTTGATACAGCTTTTAAGCCTCTTTTGGATCTATAAGTTCCCTCTCCTTATTTCTTCATGCAAATCATTTTTAGAAAAAAACTGGACCATTTGTCTTACAGAGATTGCCATATAATGGATTTTGATGATTGCATCCCTATTGTGTCATTTTATGTATTTCTTAAGAGGATACTTTCATTAAAATGTAGTTGATGAAAATACATAACTTAATCCTCATGTTATGATTGTTGACATGTTATTGTTAGAGTCTGTGGCCACAGAAAACAACTCCAGCTATCTTTCTTAGTCAGTTTGGGGGACTACAAACCCCCACCCCAAAATAGTTTGGGCGGCTTAAATAACAAGCATTTATTTCTCACCATTTTGGAGGCTGCTGAGAAGTCAAAAATCAAGAAGTGGCAAATCAAGTGTCTGGCAAGGACACTTCCTGATTTGCAGATGGCCATCTTTTCACTATGTCCTCACATGGCACAAAGCAGAGAGAAGGTTCTCTCCTGTCCCTTCTTGTAAGGCGTCGTGAAAGCTCCATCCTTACTACCTAAAAATGTCCCAAAGACCCACCTCCTCATAACATTGCATCTGCAAATGCCATCAATGTATGAATTTAGGGGGACACAAAATTCAGTCCATAGCATTAGCTCGAGCAAACAAGATGGTACATTAGAGGGTGGCAAACCAGCAAAGGCTGTTGGCTCCCTCTCCCAGCCCAACCTTGCATGAGAAAATGCATTTATGAAGAGCTTACATTCTGATAGGGAGCTACAGGTACGAGTAGAGAACATGTGTTTGGTGGTAATAAATGCTACAGAGAAAAAGTATGTGAGCTTGGAGACTCTCAAAGATAATGATAACTGGTCTGCTTCCGTCCCTCCAAACGAGGAAGTGGAATTGGTTGATCTGGTGCTGGGGGACCTGCAGGAAGAAGGTGCTGTTCTTTCTCTGAGTGATTGCAGTCCAGAAGAACGGCAATCAAACAGTGATACCAGTGTGTGGAGGAGGAGAAGCAGGGTGCATGCAGACAAAAGATATACTACCAAATTCGTCTAACAGGAGAAGATAAAGAATTTAATCTATTTAAAAAAATGATGGAGGAAAACAGGTAAAAAGTCTAATTCAATCTGCCTACTTGAAAGATGGAAAGGAAAAAAATCAAAGTATAGAAAATATCAAATAATATGGCAAAAACATGGACACATGCATGTAAGTGTTGAACTCATCAATCAGAAGATATTCTGAATTTTTTTAAATTAGTAAGGTTCATCAACCTTAATAAATTACAAGAAGGCATAGATTTGAAACAAAAAGTATATAGACAGGTAAAACAATGAAGTGGGAAAAGATGAAGGCTTGGTAACTACGAGATAACCAAGAGAGCTATTTTAACATTGGAAACAAAATAGGATTCAAAGTTAAAACCATAAAGCTGGTGGTGGTACTGCATGCCTGTGTAATCCCAGTGACTCTAGGGAGGGCCGAGGCAGATATATCACAACTTAGTGAGGCCCTAAGCAACTTAGCGAGTACCTATCTCAAAATAAAAAATTTAAAAAGGCCTGGAGATGTGGCTAAGTGGTTAAGTGCCCCTGGGTTCAATCCCTGGTACTCCAAAAAAAAAAAAAAAAAGTAAAATAAAATAAAATAAAAATAAAAAATAAAGAGAGCTAAGGATGTGACTTAGTGGTATAGCATCCCTGTATTCAATCCCCAGTACTCCCCAACACACACACAAGTTAAAAAACCATAAAAGGGATATTAAATATCAAAACAGGAAACATTAGGTCAAGAAGATATAATGGGGGACTGGAGCAGTGGCTCAGTGATTACACTGCCTGGCATGTGCAAGGATATCGGTTTGAACCCCAGCACCACATACACAACAAAGTGTGGGAGCAATGAAAGTCAAATGAAAAACTAAATAAAATGGATTCTCTCTCTCTCTCTCTCACTGTCCTTCTCTCTCTTAAAAAAAAAAGAAGATATAACGCTCACAACCATACTGATGTAGCAATAATAGCTCTCAAACGCAGCATAAAAATGAAGATATATTCTGAGTGACACATACTTTGCAACTGTATCATTGTACAAATGTCACGGGCTGGACTTACACAAACCTGGACAGTTTAGGTCAGCACTCATCTTGGTCTGGGCTGGCTGAGGATGTAGCTCAGTGTCACTCACACATGCTTGCCTAAGTCCTGAGTTCAATCCCCAGTAGTACTACCGAAAAAAATAAAATAAAAAAATAAAAATAAAAGCAGATTTGACAGGTCCAGATATCTAAACTTTATTTTGAAAATACAAAGGTTTGAAACTGAAAGTTTTAAAACCCAGGAGTGTCATGAAATCATGTGTAGTTTAGAAAGAAAAAAAAGCCAACGGTAATATAGTAGACAAAGCAGCATTAATGCTGTGGATTGGATATGAGGTGTCCCCCAAAAGCTGCTATTAAAGTAGGAATGTTCAGAGGTTCGATGATTAGGTTATGACAGATGCAACCTAATCGGTGTATTAATCAATGTGATGGATTAATAATGTGAATGGACTAACTGTAGGCAGATGGGGTGTGGGAAGTAGGTTACTAGGGTCATGCCTTTGGGGTTTATATTTTGTGTCTGGCAAACAGAGTGTCCTCTCTCTCTCTCTCTCTTCCTCTCTCCTCCTGGCTGACATGAGCAGAGCAGCTTTCCTCTGCTACACCCTTCTGTCACGATGCTCTGCCTCACTTCAGGCCCAGAGTTATAGAGTTGGACGACCCTGGACTGAGGCCTCTGAAACTGTGAGCCAATATAAAATTTCCTTCTCTAAGCTGTTTTGTTCAGGTGTTTTGGTTATAGCAACAAAAACCTAACACAATTAGTGTAGTCACTAACATTAAATACTAAAAATAGTACTCACTGGTGATAGAGATTATTTCTTGAACTTATTCTGGTCTTCAACTTAATTTGGATTTATTGCCAAATCTTTCCTAGATAAGTCAGAGAAGTTGTTAAGCAACCATTGCCCTTGGCCAGTAAATACATAGTTTATTCACAGAATCCTCCTCCTCACCACCTGCAGAACAGAAGGAAAACACTACACCTTCAGCCTCAGCATACTTATGGGGCATAATAAATAAAGAGTCCACAAAGAAGGTTCATCTCACCTCCCAGAAAAAGGCAGCACGTTGCAAATCCATGCAGTTGGTTCATGGACTGTAATAGGAGATGCTCTGAAAGTGATATGACCAAGCCATACTTTAAGCAAGATGCTATAGACGTGCTGTACTTTTATATGAATACCAGTATTTCACACTGCTATTAATTAAGCTCTGTGTGCTCAACTTTTCACACTTATGTAATTTACTAACATCTGGTTTTAATAAGATCACACAGGGCTGGAGCTGTGGCTTGGTGGTTATGGTGCTTGTGTGGCATACATAAGTACACAAGTTCAAACCCCAGCACCACATACATAACAAAGTGTCCAAGGATGAAAGTCACCAGAAAAACTAAATAAAGTTTGCTTGTCTCTCTCTCTCTCAACTATCACAAATTATCAATTTCTTTCCTGTTGACTTTTGATTAGCCAATAATACTCAGTGATAATATTCCCTATGCATATTGAAATCTTCTTCTAGCCCATTCTTCTTTATACTGATATAATAAACGATTCATGTGCAGACAGTTGCTGGAGTGGAATTTCATTTAATCATGCAATTATAAGTAGTTAAAGCACAGTCAAGGTTCGTAAAAGGGAAAATAAGCAGAGCAAGAATTACACATGGGTGGAAGGTGTCAGAATAAAGCAATTAACATCCTTTGTGCACAGCTTTTACCTCTTCTGCATGCAGAAGCCAGAGAACATCTCTTCATTTCTATTTCCCCTGGTATTTCCTACTGTTATAGGCAGAAGGACAGTTTACTGCCCCTTAAATGGTGAGGAAAGTCAAGAAATAATGAATGTAATTTAAATATAGAAATAACAACAACCCTCCTACTTTTCTCACCGAGTGTTACGAAGATCCCATGAGAAGCATTTGAAATTCCCTTGTAAACTGTACAGGGAAAAATTGCTTCTGTTACAGCCTCACCTAAAACCTTCCTGTGTCTCCCCAAGAACCTCAGAATTGAATCCATCCACCATCCTGATGTCCGTCCACCCCCACAGACATCTCCAAACTCAGTCCCTTCCCATGGGCTTCACCCATTCAGTGTCCCAGGCACACCCCAGGGTTTCACTCATGCCCATCTGTCCCTCTGTTTGCATTCTCACTTCCCTGTTGCTCCCTGTCACCTTCATCTGGGCGGTTGCTCCACCTCAATGGCTGCTGCCCAGCTTGTGCCTCCTCCCAGGCAGCATTCCTCAGCAGCAGCACCAACGTCACTTGGTAGGATAGCTGTCTGCTCTGATTTGGTTTGCATGATAGAGGGGTGCCTTGTGTACTGTAGCATCTTTAGCAGCATCAATTGTCTCCAATGCACTAAAGGCCAATAACAGACTCCTCCAACCAAAAATATCTCTGGACATTGCCACCTAATCCCTGGGAAGTCAAATGTAAACAGCTGGGTACCTCTGCTCTAAGGTGTCTCTTGTGCTGGGGCCAGGTGTGCTTCGGCCATGGTCCAATGCTCACAAAATATATGTATATGTAAAAATGCAGCTTGCTTTATTTGCTAATAGTAGGCTGAACTTGCTTTTGAGCTAAGCTACCCTCACACTAGTGAGAGAAAAAAGAAAACACTGGATCTGGCTAACTAAAGTTGTCCTGTTCTAAAACCTTACATTGTATGAAATGTGAAGAGTCCCCCTCGGAAATTCAATTTTACATTTACTCACAAATCACAGCTGCTCTCAGAGCTTGTTCACTTTTGGATAAATGTAAGTTTTACATCTGAGCACATACATATCCTAAAGGGTTATTTTGTTTTGTGTCACAAGAGAAATGGAACAGAATGAGCTGGATACTCATAAGGTTGCAGATACACAGGCTGGGCAGTGGAGCAGGAAGGGTAGGAAGGGGACAGTATTGCTGACCCTTCCTTTGTCAAGATCCATTTACAGTTTACTGCCTAAGCAGGGGCATTTTTGAATCAGCACATTTCAAATGACACTTGGAATTTTCCCAGTATTTACCCAAGAAAGAAAGGAATAATATCCCCTACTACAAGATCATCCCAAAATTTTTCAAGTTATTTGAACTCTCTCTCCCTCTTTCAGCTTTGGAGTGGAGTAGAGTGGGGGAAGACAAGCCCAGATGGTTTGCCCTCAGCCCTCTTCTACCTTCTCTGCTTCTCCTTTTAGAACCAAATAGGGTTTGTTTGCCTTTCCCTGCTCTCTAGAAGGAATTTCCCCCAAGTTCATAGCCTCCTCCTTCCTAAAATGTCCTGTTTTATTCTGCTTCCCTGCAGAAGTCATAGCAGAAAGGCTCCTGTGATACTTAACCCTTGACACATTTCTCAGACAGTTATTCAGTCATCTCTTTCCTTGTTTGTGTCCTGTAGGGCGGGACTGTGCTTGCCTTGTGGATCGTTGTGTCCCCAGCACTTATGGTGATGCTGCATCACAAATGACCAGGAATGTAGGAGCTTGGGATAACAAACATTTATTATTTCACAGTGCTCAGGAATCAGGAGTCTGAGTGTGGCATAACCGGGTCCTCCGCTCAAGTCTCACCAAGCTGTCATCAAGGCATCATCAGTCACGGCGCCTGAGGCTCAAAGTCCTTTTATGGTTGTTAGCAGAATTCTCTCTCTCTCTCTCTCTCTCTCTCTCTTTTTTAACTTTAATAATGAACTATGGTGGTGAGTTTTAAGGCCAGAAGAAAAATCTTTATGATACTTTCAGGGATTTCATTTGATTTAGACCCACCCAGGATAATTTCCCTTTTGATTAACTCAAAATCAACTGATCTGCAAAGTCCCTTAACCTTTGCCATAATCACAGGAGCAACATCCATAATATTTACAGATCCTGCCAACATTTAAAGGGAGGAAATTATACAAAGGCACGAGTCATTGTAGGGGGCAGGTCATCCTAGAGTTATGCCTGCCATGATACCCAAAAACCTTTGTTAAATGAATAAATGAAAGAAGGAGTGAAGGTATGTATCCCATTAGCCTTCACAATAACCCTGGGGTATAGATAGTATCACTTAATTTAGAGGGAAGGATAGTCAATCTCAGAGACAGAAAATGATTTGCCTTTGTTCACAGAGGTAGAAAGTGCAGGGTAAACAGTCCTGTAAAAAAAAAAATGTGCAGGGTAAGGGGCTGGAGTGGTGGCTTGCGGTTGCGGTGCTTGCCTGGCATGCACAAGTACACGAGTTCAAACACCAGCACCACGTACACAGCGAAGTCTCAGAGCAACGAAAGCCATGTGGAAAACTAAATAAAAATTGATTGTCTCTCTCTCTCTCACTGTCCCCTCTTTCTTAAAAAAAAAAAAAGAAAGAAAGAAAAAAAGAAAAGAAAAAGAAAGGAAGTGCAGAGTGAGGCTCCAGATGGAAGTCTGTGTCCTCAGCCCTTTATCCAGTTCTGCTATGCTGGCTGTAAGACAAGCAGGTGCCGCCTCCTTGCTTCCTGTCCTCAAGCCATAGCCAAGCCTAAGGTGGAAGTGGAGGCAAATAGGTCTGTTTACTTTCCTCCTCAAACAGCTGGAACTCCCCAGAACTGGGCTACTTCACACAACCCAGAGGCCAGTCCTGGATACACCAGAGATTCTGGGCACTGAGGGTGAGCAAGAATCAGCTTGCTCCTGCCCAGGGGTTTTGCCTGGGAGTCCACCCCAGGCAAAAGGAAGCAACTGGCTTCCACAGTCTCTCTCCCATGATGGAGAAAAGGAAACCAGTGTGAGCCATCTCTTCAATACCCCCACCCTGGCCTTTTTTCCTTCAGAGTGCCTGATGAGCTGGCCCTGTGCTCTGGTGGGGATGGTTGGAGATAACAGTCTCTAGAGAAAGGCAAGAATTGGGGTAATTACTGGGAGAAGTTATGGGGCCAGTTTGGACAGAATGATGGTGGGAATTTTTTTGTTATTGTTGTGAGAGAGAGAGAGAGAGAATCAATTTTATTTAGTTTTTCACGTGGTTTTCATTGCTCTGACACAACGAAATGTGTGTGTACATGGTACTGGGGTTCAAGCCTGTGTCCTCATTCATGCTAGGCAAGCGCTGTAACTGCTGAGCTATCGCTCCAGCCCTCAGAATGATAGTGTTTTGCACATATAAAAATAACAAAAGAGGAGGGGTTGGGGATTTAGCTCAGTGGCAGAGCCCTTGCCTAACATGTGCAAGGCCCCGAGTTCGATCCTCAGCCCTGCAAAAAAAAAAAAAAGGGGGGGACTGGAGCGGTGGCTCTGCAGTTATGGTGCTTGCCTGGGATGGGCAAGTACGTGGATTGAAACCCCAGCACCCATGTACACAACTAAGTGTCAGAGAAATGAAAGCCATGTGAAAAACTCAATAAAAATTGATTCTCTCTGTCTCTTTCTAAATCTCACTGTCCGTCTCTCTTTAAAAAAAAAAATTAAGAAAAGAATTTGTGGGGCAAGAGCATCTGACTAGGCTTCTCCTCCCATCTGCCTCCCAACCCCCTCCTCACTACGTTCCTTTTATTGGACACCAGATATTCTGTCTTCTATGGGTCTGGCACACAATGACTCCTTTTGCTTCCCTGCCCCTTAATTTCTCCTACTCTGTTTATGGTCTGTAATAAGCAAGACTCTTTTCATCTTCCTTTGTGTTGATGGACTTACATTTTTATCACAAGGAAACTCCAGATTACATATTAAATTCCCCCCCATTATATAATAATATGTGATGTTAGTCATATCCCTTCAGTTTCACAGCATGTGAGGTATATACCCCAGGCAGATGGTATTTGTTTGTATATTTTCATAATCCACTTTAGGCTTTAATTGCAATGCAGCAAATAAAAGATATGAATACATTACTCTGTGGCTGGCATCTTTGTCATTCGCTTCATGTTGACTATCCCCATTGAAATTCAAACGTTTTTCCTCATCAGCGACGCTTCTTCAGTCTACTGAGAGCATCCAAAACAAGGTATCTGCAACCTTATGAATATCAAGCTCACTCTGTCCCACTTCCTTCTCCTGAGACACAAAGCAAAATAATCAGGATATTTATGCGGTGAGAGGAAAACTTATCATTTACTTGAAACTGAACGACTTTCGAGAGCAGCTGCTATTCATAAGTAAATATGAAACTAAATTTCAGAACGGAACTCTGGCATTTTCTACAAATAAATGTTCTATGTTCTGAGTACCCCAGAGCTTAGTTCAATTATCCAAAAGAAGTTTTTATCAAGGAAATATGGACATTTGGAATGAGAGTGTCTGTTTTCATTGTCTAGACTTGCTCCTGATGACCACTCCTCCCTGTTGATGTCCCTTCCTGCATCCCATTTTGTTTGATTAAAACGGAAAGGGGAAACTCCGTGGAGGCATGGGGATGTTTAGATCTGCAGCCACGCTTTCATTTGTGGAAATGAAAGCAATCAATCACACCTCGAGGTCAAGGGATAGTGCATGATAGGAGTTGGGAGTTAATGCAGACGTGAACATCCAAGGCCTGTCCTTTAGAAGTTTGGGTTCTATCTTAGGCAGCCACTGCATGAAGCACGTTCTGAAGTGAACTGAATGGCAACTGCCCAAAAGATGTGTGTACATCTTTTGGAGTTGGAAGATGGTATGGAGTTGGAAGGTGGGATGGGCATCTCTGCAAGGAAGGCTCCAGAAGCCACTAGCACTGAACTGCAGGGAGTAGGGGGAGAGGGGTAAACCCCAGACACAGTGCAAAGAGGGATTTTAGAGATCTTGAAATGAGATCATCTTGGGTTGTCCAGATCAATCTTAAATCCAATGATAAGAGTTGTTCTAAAAGTCAGAAAAGGAGAGACGACCCAAAGGGGAGAGCCAAGCTAAGATGGAAGCAAAGACTGGAGGGATGCAGCCACAAGCCAAGGAAATGGGCAAGAGCAGAACCCTCCTCTAAAACCACCTGAGGGAGCCTAGCCCTGTTAATGCCTTGATTTCTAACTTCTAGCCTTCAGAATATATCACAAGCAAATAAATTTCTGTTGCTACCCAGTTTGTGGGCATTTGTCACTGCTGTCCTAGGAAACCAATACACTCTCCCACATTCCTGCCTTCATGGCAATCTGACTTTCCTGCTCAGTTCAGATGTGACAGACATTTCTGTGTAGCCTCCCTGATCTGAGGTGGTGCGAGGTAGGAGCTCTCCTGTTCCTAGCTCGCCCAGGGTCTTCACAGTGGCTATCACAATTGCCATGGTGTTTCTCCCATTGTTCCCTTTTTATTTTCTGGTGACTCCCAGCTATCCTTGGCCTTCTCTGTGGCATGATGACAACCCCTCAAGAGTTATCTTCAAGGGTTACCAGACTCCTCTCCAAAGGTGTTACTAAAAGCTTGGAATTCAACCTCACATTTAGACTTGCTCACATGGGTTTCAGTGTGATGGTAAAAACAGATTTAGATCTGTTGACTGAAATATTACCTACCGCAAGCCTTCTGACATGCCTTCTTAACCATCAGGGGCAACCTCGCCTTACCTTCTTCAGCTCTTGCCATCAGAAATTGGCTCTCCTGGATTCTCCCCACTGTGTTGAAACAACTCACAAAGCTGTACAGCTGCCTTCCTGGGAGGAAGGCCAGAACTAATCATCTCATAAAATCTCTAATAAGAGGTTAAATACATATGTGAGGCATAATTGAGACAAAAAGAATGGAATTCTGTGAACTCTAGGAAATGGTGCATTTGCTCTGAAAATCCCTATCTGCACTGTGTCTGGGCTTTAGCTCTCTGTCCTTTCCCTTCTGGGTTCTGTGTCACTGGCTTCTGGAGCCTTTCCTTCAGAGATTATTTCCTACCTTCCAATTCCAAATTCTTCTCCCCTCTGTCATTCCATTCTGTCTTGGGGCTTATCTTCAAGATTAGCAAAACAAGAAGCCCATCCTCCCTGAGGAATTATTCACCTATGCTATAGTTTGGACTCGAATGTTCCCCATATATCAAGGCATGGTCCCCAGTCTATGGCACTATTGGGAGGTGGTGGAAACTTTAGGGGGTGGGGACTAATTCGAGGAAGTTAGGCCATAAGGGCATGTCTTTAAAGGGATATTGGGACCTGACCCCTTCCTCTTCTCCTTGCTTCCTCTCTGCTGTGGGGTAAGCAGCTTCCTCCCCAATGTGTCCTCTCATCACAGGCCCAAAAGTAATGGAACAATAAACCATAGACTGGAACCGAGCTAAAATAAACCTTCTCTGTTTTAAAGTTGATTATCTCAAGTATTTTGTTTTTTTAAAGAGAGAAGGACAGTGAGAGAGAGAGAGAGAGAGAGAGAGAGAGAGAGAGAATCAATTTTTATTGAGTTTTTCACATGGTTTTCGTTGCTCTGAAACTTAGTTGTGTACATGGATGCTGGGGTTTGAACCCGTGTACTTGCGCATGCCAGGCAAGTGCTGTAACCGCTGAGCCACGGCTTCAGCCCTCAAGTATTTTTTTAAGGATGAGAGAGAGAGAGAGAGAGAATCAATTTTATTTATCTTTCATCTGGACTTTGTTTCTCCAACACCTAGTTGTGTATGTGGTGCTGGGGTATGAACCCAGTTCCTTGCACATGCCAGGCAAGCACTCCAACCACTGAGCAACCACTCCAGCCCCTCAAACATTTTTTTTTTTTTTAGTAACAGAAAGCTGATTAACACACCTAACCATCCCCAGGTAATAACTGTTCTTACTCACACACTTTATAATGCTTTCCTTGATAGGTCAAGGAGAAAACTTTTCTCCAATTTCTGAAACATATAACTTTTGTGATCAGAAAACATTTTAAAATTGGAAAACATGTGAAGCTGCAATAAGTAGCATACTCAGAAATAGTATTGTTAAGATGTAGCCTATCTGTTGATAGAATTATGCATCAGAACACTCTTTTAGGAAGTTGATTTGCCAGGATCTGTCAGTGTTTAAATATGCTTCCTCTTAGACTGGAAATCTTCCTAGTATGACTATTCCTAGAAAAATTTCTCAGAAGTGTACGTGAATACATGTACAAGTGCTAGTGTAATAACAAAATGACACGGGGAGATTGTTTTTACCAATAAATAATAAGGAAAATAGTTAAATTACAGTACAGTTACCCAAGAAGCACTGAAGCCTTTACAAAGAATGCCTTTGAAGTGTTTACATTCTGATCTGAAAGATTGCTTACGATACATTGATGAGTGTTTATTTGTCACCCTTGTCAGAGTTAGACATTCACTCACCCTACATTCAGGTGTATAAACAGACATTACATCCCAGTGTGGATTTGATTATAAACTACCATCATTTGAGGTGGAAGAGTAAAATTTGAGTCTAAAACCGTAACCTTAACCCAACCCAGTGATTTCAATAACCATTTTAGTTGCTCTTTCTCTGTTTGTCCAACTCAGGCAAATGTTCAGCCCTTGTTCTTGCCAGAGGAGGTCTAAGGGAGGTGTGGTTTGGGGGACTCCTGGCACTGAAGAAGAGAGGCGTGGCATCCTGCTGGGCTTTGTGACTGGGCTGATGAGTGTCTGGTGAGGTGTGGGGTGTCCAGTCCTATCCTTGAGCCCTTGGCTTTCCTCAAACTCTTCTTTCCCTCCAATATGTACCCACATTGCAGCTGGAGTAATCCTTTTAAAAATCCAAATCTCATTCTGTTACTCCCTTCTGTAGAAAACCTTAACACCTTCTCATTGTCCTTAGGAGAAGGACACAAACATCTAAGAGGTGTTGCACCTGTCACCCCTAACCTTCTCTTCTGCCTCATTTTGTACAACCTCAGCCCACGCCAATGCACAGTCCTTTCAGTTCCTTGAATGTGTAAGGCTTTCATACCTGTGGGTCACACATCTGTGAGTTCTCTCTTTATCAATCCCTATTATTCCTACAGACCCATTCCCTAGGGTTCTCTCCCGTTATCTCCTTGTCATCCCCAATTCACCTGATTATGGGCCACATTGCATCTCTCTTCAAAGCTCTTGTTATTGTTGTGATTTTATAGTATTTGTGACACATATGGTACCTGAAATATAGCAGATGCTTGATAAATATTAGTTTCTTTTTCTCATTTATAGTTATGTCTATGTACCAGGTTGGTGCTCCCTAAAGGAGTGTCTATTATCCTATCAGCTAGATTAATAATAAAATTCCAAGTTTGTAAAGCAGTTGGAGAATTTGGTTAGAATGAGTCAGCTCCCCAAATCCAGTCACATGTGATGCTGCAATGTTGTATTAGCTTCCTGGGGCTGCTGTAACAAACCACCACAAACTTGATGTCTTAACACAGCAAGTTTATCGTCTTATGGTTCTGGAGGTCAGAAATCTGAAATCAAGATGCTGTCGGGATTGTACAGCCTCCAGAGTCCTCCAGGGAGGATCCTTCCTTGCCTCTTCCTAACTCTGGTGTTTGCTGGCCATCTTTGTTGTTCCTTGATTTGAAGACATTGCTCCAATCTCTGCCTCCATCACCACATGGCACTGTCCCAGTGTGACTGTGTCTAAATTTCTTTTGTCTTATAAAGACATCAGTCATTGGATTGGAGATTGTTTTTATCCAGTATGAGCTTACTTTAACTCAACTAAATATATGTGTAAAGATCTTATTTTCAACTAAGGTTACATTCTGATGTTCCAGGTGAATATGAATTTTGGAGGGACACTGGTTAACAAATATGTATTAGTCATCATTTAATATGCCTCATTTGTAGCCTTATTAATAAGCTTATAGCAAAAGGAGAGATAAAGGACTCTCTTTTCTATGAACAGCATATCTGAGATAGAGTAGGAGGTGATAAGGTCATGGAATAGAGCTTGAAACAAAATGAACACTCCTTTAGTAGTATTAACTATATCATTTTGATGACATTTTGTTGACTTAGTCCATTCAGATTGCTAAAACAAAGTACCCTTGACTGGGTAATTTATAAACAATTGTTCATCATTAGGGATACTAGGATGTTCAAAATTGAGGTGCCAGCAGATTCAGTGTCTGGTGAGGGCTCTCCCTCTGCCTCAAAAATGGTGTTTTCTTGTATCCTCACATGAAAGAAAGGGTGAATAAGCTCTCCCAGGCCTCTTGAGTGCACCATCGTGACCTCATCATTTTTCAAATGCCCTACCTTCCAAGGTCAATACAATGGGGATTAAGTTTCAACATGAATTTTTGGAAGACACAAACATTCAGACCATAGCAAACATTTGTTATATTGTTTAGTGTTTGTTCTCTTATGTCCTAGTTACAAATCTGCTCCCACCTAACTCACCTCTGTAAATATGTTATTCCATAGCTTCCAATTAATGTATTCCACCTAATGAATTCTTACCCACTGCCACTGTGGTATAGCAAGCATTAAAAAAAATGTTGAAAATAAAAGAAAAAATCTTTTATGACAAGTATTTTTGTGATTAATACTTTATATGTGATTGATGAAGAGCTTTTCTCTTTTCTTACTACAAATCCCAGTGACTAGGTATAGTCTTACTTGTATTGTAAAAGAGAAACCCATTGCTCAGAGAGGTCATATGACTTGGCTAGAGCTGACGAGGCAGTGGATAAAGATGCAGATAATTAAACAAGCCCACATAGATCCTCCCAAAAGGCCAAGTTGGTAGTCACTTGCCATCCTGTCGATAGCAGTGAGGCATGAGAATGACCTTGGGGCCCTGGAAATCTCAGTCAAATATTTCTTTTTGATAAAATTCCAATGTCAGCACTTGTTTAGTGCTTTCTTATTATACTACTTCTTACTATTCAATGTAATGGCTCTTTGGGGTGATAGAGATGTACAGCATAGCAACTAGTTACAAATGTTAGATTCTGGATTGAAATTTAGTTTGGACAAATTAACAGTAAAAGATATTTCTAGAAAAACTAGGAGAAACTGAATATGGGCTATATATTTTCTATAGTGTATTTTGAAAGCCCCAGTGTGTTAAAGGCTTGGTACCCCAGGTTGGCAATATTAGAAGATGGTAGAAATTTTAAGAAGTGAGGCCTAGTGGGGAGGTCTTTAGGTTTTTGGAGATGTGCCCTAGAAGGGGGTTGTGGGACCCTGGCCCCTTTCTCCTTCTCTTCTGCCTTCTGGGATGAGGTGAATGGGTTTGCTGCACCATGCACTCCCACCACAATTTGCTGCCTTGCTACCGTTCCAAGAAACAGGGCCAATCAATCATGGATTGGGAACTCCAAAATTATAAACCAAAATAAAACTTTTCTCTTTATAAGTTGATTATCCGAGGCATCTGTTACAGTGGTGGAAAGTTAACTATTACCCTATTAGATAACTTTAAAGAATTATTGTAAAATTTAAAGTGATAACGTAATTTCAGTCATGTAAGAAAATGTTCTTAAATGTTTAGCAGTGTAAAACTGAAATGAACAAGAATTATTTTTAAACAACATTTTGAAGTTCTAAAAACTTCTAAAAATCAAATTGGTGGGCTGGAGTGGTATTTCAGTGGTACAGTGTTTGCTTGTCTTGCACGGGGACTCATATTCTATCACCAGAAACACATACACAACTAGGTAGAGGAAAAATAAAAAAAAGATGAAAAAATAAAAATTAACTCTCTCTCTCTCTCTAAAAAAAGTCAAATTGTTAACAACAGTTAATAATTTTTTGCTTTCTAGTGTGCATACTTCCCTTGTCAGAATTCTTTGCAATAGTAAGCATACTATTTGATTATATATACAAACATATATGTATATACATACTGACTCTCTCTTGATATATGCATATGTGTGGCCAGATAGTACATATATTTGACTATACATATGTATATATGTGCATACACATACACATATATGTATTTGCATGTGCATGCATGTGTAGAGAAAGAGAGGATTCTTAAAGCAAATGTGGTAAAATTTTTTTTTAAGAGAGAGGGACTGTGAGAGAAAGAGAAAGACAGAATCAATTTTATTTAGTTTTTCATGTGGCTTTCATTGTTCTGAGACTTTGTTGTGTATGCGGTGCTGGGGTTCAAACTCACTCGTGCTTGCCAGGCAAACGCCGTAACTGCTGAGCCCCCGCTCCAGCCTCAAATGTGGTACAATATTAACAATAGGAGAATATGAGTGAAGCATACACAAGCATTCCTTGTACTATTCCTATAACTTTCTGTACTAAAAGGTTACACTGTCGCTAGATCCCTTATCTAGCTTCTAAAGAACGTGGAGAAGTGTTTTTCTCATCTATAAAATAGAAATAAATTATAGTATTTATCTCTTGTTCTTGTAGTGATTAAATTGGATTATGTAGGTGAAGGATTTAGCAAATTGCAAGACAAAAATTGAATTGATCAAGTGGAAAATTGTTGAAAATAAAATCCTCTCCCGCTATTTAAGTATGAAAGCATTTATTGTTGGATATGAAGAACTCACAGAACTTTTGATAGACAGAAACTAAATCTAGATATGGGAAAACAAAACCACACCAGCTAAGGAGCATATCCTCCATTCCAAATAAAAATTCCATGTGAATTCATTTAATCAGGGAAGCCTAAAATACCTCTAACCTCTAGCTGCAAAGGATTTTAGGATTGTTGTTTTTAGTTTTTAAGGCTTCGCTATGTGAATGCCATGCCAGCAGGTATCAACTCAGTTTCTCAAGCTTCTTCCTGTATTTAAAGTTCCAGACAACAAAGCACCTGCCTCACATAAAGCAGCTATCTTCTGTACAAATAAAAATCTCTCCCCACTCCTTAAAATGTGAAGCCCAAGTCACATCTATCTCTGGGGGACTTTTATTCTTCTTCTAGATTAGGCATATCCTATCTTGATATCCTGTAACCTGTGAACTACATTAAATCTAACCAAAACCCATACATATAAAATGGTAGAGGAAAAGGGAGGATGGAGAAAGGAGGAACAATCATGCTAGTACATGCAGAAACATACTCCTAATAGCTGGAGCAAAGAGGTACAGATACTAGCTGAATATTTAGTGGCCAATCATTAAGATCCGTACTTACCAAAGGCAAGATCAAAGCTAAATATTACCAACAAAGAATGAATTTCTAGAACATAAGATTAAATCTAAAGTGTTATCAAATGTTTCAAATATTATAAATTTTGGTGGCTGATTTAAAAGTTATTACAGTACATGTTTTAGTCAACCTTTTTGTTGCTATGACTAAAAGATTTGATAAGAAGAATTTGAGGAGAAAAGGTTTGTTTTGGGACTCAGGGATTTGGAAGTCTCAGTCCATTGAAGGCTGGCTTCATTCCTCAGAGATCCAGGTGAGGCAGGACATCATGGAGGAAGAGTGTGGTGGAGGGAAGCAGAGAGAGACTCCACTCACCTTATACAAAATATATACCCCAAAGACAGACCCTCAATGACCCATCTCCTCTAGCCACACCCTACCTACCTTCAGTCACCACCCAGTTAATTCCTAACAGGGGATTAAATCACTGATTGGGTTAAAGCTCTCATAACCTAATCATTTCACCTCTAATCCTTCTTGCATTGTTTCACACATGAGCTTTTGGGGGACACCTGACATCCAACCATAACAATACAGAACAGTACTGGCTCCTGGATTGCCCCTGTGGCCACCATACACATTTATGTTACTGAACTGTTACTTTCCACTGAAGTTGGAAGAGTAGCAAGACTTTTTTTCTAGCTCTGTCAACAGTCTTTGGCTGATGGGGATGTTACCAGTCCAACATTAAGCTTTGCATTTTCTCTGTTCCTAAGTGACTAAGGTAAAGACTTATTTTCAGCTCCTGGTCTTGAAGATCAGTACATCATGATAATGCAATTTCACTAAAGCAATCTCACAAACTGATGGTCTGGGAAATGCACTCTGCATATTTTCAGAAGCAGACTTAAGACTGTAATGGTGATTTATTCTCTTCCGTTTCCAATATTTTGGCATGTACTTGCAGCTTCACACAATCACTTGAGAAATTTTTATCCTTAAACTTTGGAAAATTTTCAGTGGAGAACATAATTCACACAACTTGTAAGAGCAAAATGTGTTTCAGATACTTGTTTTCTCTGTCACTGCTATTCTTTATACTTCTTCTCTTCTTCATTACACATGGATCATACACGATTGTCATAATGGAGATTGTTTTGCTTGTGAAATTTTGAAGCAAAGTTGATATTTTATCATAAAATTAAAAGTTGGCCTCATAAAAAGTGAAGAAATCTTTATAAGAACTTAAAAAAGAATAGGGCTGGGAGTGTAGTTCAGTGGTAGAATGCATGTTTAGCATGCATGAGGCCCTTGGTGTGATCTCTAGCAACACACACAAATAAAAAACAAATAAATAAACTAATCAATCAACCAACCCATGTTCTAAATTTAATTGAATATGAAAAATTATATAAATTCTAAAAAAAAAAACCAACAACACCCACATGTGTTTCCTGGCCATTATGTCTCAGTCTATCACAGTGAGAAGAAAGAAGACAACTTGATATTCAGACATTCGCTTAAGAGGGAGAAGATTTGAAGTGTGGTCCTGTTTTGACAATGAGTACCTCCTTAAATTTTGAGCTCTGGGCTCCTCACTTACCTCACCCTAGGTTGGACTCCTGCATTATCATCAGCATCCCTATAGCAAGTACATAGTGGTCTTCTTCAGCATTAGTGGCAGGGCAAGGTGACTTCAGGAAGAGGGATGGATAAGGGTTTAGCAAAGACTCAGGAGTCTTCAAGGAGTGGAAGTTGGAGAAATCAAGCCAGAGCTCCCCAGGAGAACTCTTTTCTCCTGGATTTTTCCCTCCAGTAGCTTTTCACCCTGCTCCAAAACAAACTTGCCTCTCAACTCACATGTACAGTTGTCATTGCATGATTTTCCAAATCCTCTCTTTTGTGGTAGGTCCCTTATTTTCTGATTTTATGTCTTCCCTATTGGTGTTTTGCTAGACAAGTTTGGTGAATATCCCCCAAAAGCACGCATAGGAGGTTGTGTTTTGAGAACATATATGGCTAAAATGTTATTTTTTCACCAAATCATTGATAATTAGGTTGGGAACAGAACTCCAGGTCGGAAGTTATGCCTTTATTGAAGTCAATGATCCGTTATCTTCTGCTTCCAATGTGGCTGTGGCTGCTGAGAAAACAATAACATTTTTATTTCTTATCCCTTATTTGTGGTCTGATAATTACCACCTGTCTCTTAGAATTCACTTTGGGATATACACCTTTTCATATTTATTGTGCTGGTTAATCCACGAATATTAATTAAGGTATTTAACGTTTCTCTTAAATTCTCTCTTTTTTTCTCTATTTGTTGAGGTTTCTGTCTTTCATAACTGAAAGACAGAAACCTGAATTAAATGCTTAGTGATCCCTATCTGATCATTCACATTAAAAAGTGAGTCACTAAACATCTCAATGGCTTTCTCTGCTTCTGAACACAATGGAATAACAGTGATCAGGTTTACTCTTCTACTAAATCAAACAAGTCAGAAAAAAATATGGAAAACAATGATTTTTAGACTTTCAGCATCAAGTAGCAGTAGAAACGGTCCCAGAGAACAGACAAAGTAAGCATTGCTGGTAAGCTTACTGGTTTTAACAAGTTTGCAAGATATGAGAGCAATATTAAAATATCAATTGTTTTTAATATAGATTAACTATCATCAGAAAATAAAATACAATACTATTTAAGCTTTCATCACAATATGAAATATTTATCAAGGTATTTGCAAGACCTGTATACTCAAAAATAGAGAGAAAGAAGAGACATAAATAAATGGTTCGATATGTTCACTGATTGCAAGACTCAATATTATCAAGAAGATGATTGTCAAAATTGACCTATTCAGTCAATGTAAATCTAGTAAAAAAAAAAAACCCAGCAGATTTTTTTCTTTTTTTTTTTTTGGCAGAAACTGACAAGCTGTTTCTAAAATTCACAGGGAAATGCAAAGGACAAAGCAATTTTGTAAAACAAAAATAAAGTTGGGCACTTATGTTACCTGATTTAAAGACTTTGAACTAGTTATCAAGACAGTGAGGTAAAGATAAACATATAGGTCAATGAGACACAACAGAAATATTGGTTCTATATGACACATGTGGTCAATTCTTTCTTTTTTTTTTTTAAGAGAGAGGGACAGTGAGAGATAGAGAGAGAGAGAGAGAGAATCAACTTTATTTAAGTTTTTCACATGGCCTTCATTGCTCCAGCACTTCATTGTGTACATGGTGCTGGGGTTTGAACTCGCGTCCCTGTGCATGCTAGGCAAGCGCTGTAACCACTGAGCAACCGCTCCAGCCCCATGGTCAATTATTTCTGACAAAGTAGTCAAGACAATTCAAGGAATAGACAATCTTTTCAATTAATAATGCTAGAACAATGGAATTGGCATATACAAAAACAAAAAACAACAAACCTTCACCCTCATTTAACACCATAAGTAAAAATTAAATTGACTAGAAATTACTTATATGGGTAACATAGAGTTGAAATTATAAAGCTTCTAAGAGAAAACACAAGAGGAAATCTTAATGACCTTGTGTAGTCAAATATTTTTAAGCAATAAAACATGAATAATAAGGTAGTTTTGATAAATGGGACTTCATTAAAATTACTTTTGTTCTTCAAGACACTGTTATGAAAATGAAAAAGCAAGCAACAAAGAGATAATATTCACAAAGCTCATAACTGATGGGGAATTTGTATCCAGAAAACATCAAGAACTTTTACAGCTCAGTAATATAATATAATCCAATTAAAGACAGCTAAAATATTTGAACAAGCATTTCACAAAAGAGGATATGTAGATGCAAATAAATACAGGAAATGATATTCAGCATCATTAATCATTAGGAAAATTCAAATTAAAACCACAATGAAATACTATTGCAACCATATTAAACTATAAAGTATGGCTTAAAAGCTGAGTGTGGTGGTACACACTTGGAATCCCAGCAACGCAGAAGCAGAGGCTAAAGCAGAAGTATTGCAAGTTTGAAGCCAGCCTTAGCAACTTAGCTAGACTCAGTCTAAATAATAAAAATAAAAAGGACTGGGGGTGTGGCTCAGTGGCAAAGCACCCCTGGGTTCAATACCTGGTATCTCCCCCTTCCTCTCTCTCACACACACATATACACACAGGAATGGTTTAAAGTATAATCTTGCCAACTATTGCAAAGCTGTGAAGTGACTGAAACTTTCAAACATTGTTGATAGGAATTTTTTTTATTAGAAGTATATAGAGATACAGGATACAATTGAGGGGAAAACATTATCAAAATAGTAGCAATCAATGGATATTTTGTTATCCGGGGTAATGCCAAGGCATAGATAAACCACCTTGGGTTTCACCTGTTGCAGTTTCACCCAGAAGAACTCATGCGTTAAATGGGTAGCCCGTGGAGGAATGACATCGGCTTCTGGGATGGTTCCCCCATCTTCCCAATCACCAGACTCCTGTGAGTTCTTCATATACCCTCCCCCCTCCCCATCCCCCTCCCTGCACCTCCAAGTATCCTAGAGAGCTATCCCCCTTTTACTCTAAAAGTCATTCAATTTGAGGTTTTGTTAGGTCAGCCGTCTGTCCTACTGCTTCCCCATAAATTCTAGCATCAACAGATGAGAGAAACCATTCGGCCCTTGAGTCTCTGAGCTTGGGAGACTTCACTAAGCATAATTCTGTCCATCTCCATCCATTTGATTTCGAAAGCCATAGTATCGTCCTCTCTAATGGCCGAGTAGTATTCCATAGTATATATGTACCAGAGCTTTTGATTCCACTCGTCCAGTGAGGGGCATCTGGGTTGGTTCCATAATCTAGCTATAGTAAATTGAGCTGCTATAAACATTGATGAAGCCACATCACTATAATACGCTGATTCTAAGTCTTTTGGGAAAATTCCCAGGAGTGGGATAGCTGGGTCATAAGGTGGTTCCATTGATAGGAATATTTTTTAAATGAACCCACTACTTTGGAAAACAGTTTGACAGTTTCTTTAGGTTTCATATACATTGGACCTGCCATTCCAATCCTAGGTGCTTATCCAAGACAAATGAGGTTCACATCAATACTTGTACAAATGTTAAGAACACTTTGTCTCCGATATCCCTTTCATACATTATTTATACCTCAAAGAAAACGTAAAATAAAGCTGATTGTCTTTGTGTGTGCAAACTGATTCAAAGGCTCACTGTTTTTTGTCCTGGAGAGGAATACACACTATTGCTTATATTTTGTCTAATCTAAATTTACTAATATTTAAGCAATTGATATTCCTTTAAATACTCACAAGCTATTTACACTATTAATGAATCAAAGTCATAATTTTACAAATGAGTTTTCTCCTAGTATTCAAACACTAATTGCAAATTTAGTCAATTAAATGCCTTGCAAGTCTAATGCCTTAGGTACCTTTAAATGCAGTAATAACTTTAAAAGCAAGGAAAACATTTAAGTATCTCAATGATTATAAAACAGATCAAAATATTTCTAATAAACAAAATTTTTAATACTATGAATTTAAATATATTTTATTGCATCTGTATTTATTTACCTATGTTTATTTATTCTTCTCCATATCTATAGCCTACCTTATTTTTCTTATTTTTATTTCTTTCTAGAGGGCATAGTTTTAATTATGTAACTCCAAGAAGGGCTTATTTTCAGGCTGGCCAAGGCTATGGATTCAGGTTGATCATTGACATTTCGGGACTGAGGACTCTGGCAGAGTGATTCTCAGTCCACCAGCCAATGGGTAGTTCTCTTGTTAGAGCTCATTACATCAGGAATTTTACAATGATTGGCCCTGATCAAATAGCAAGGCTTTGATTTCTTCCACCCCAGTGTTTTTCACAGAGTGTTTGCTCTGAGTCCTCTGTAGAATCTAAATAGCCATTTTGCAACATTGTTGGATGAGCCCTGATTTGGCTTGCTTAAGTCTTTGGTGAAGCTGTTTTACTAAAGCAACAATTTTTTCATGACAGGCAGTGAGCATCAGGACATCTTTGGGGATAGTCTCTTTTTCCAGGAAGGGAACCTTCAGACTCCTATCTGGATGGCATACGTGGCTGCTGGCGTGCTAGGAGCTAGGGAGTCAACTTGGGTGCCGTGTTCCACATGCAAACCTTTTCCTTTCGGTCTGGATCTTCACTCCTACCTTCAATAAAGCCCTGCTCCCTTGATTCAGAGGGTCTCCCCTTTTGATTTCTCTAGAAAATAGTTTCTGTCTCTATACAATGATAAAAGGCGCAAGGTTAAGCTCTCAGGATGCATGTGGGAGATGATTTGCAGAGGTATCCAGATGGTTTGGCAACAGGATTTTAACAAATTGCAAGGGTTTCTTCATCCTGTTCCTTTCCCCTGCTTTCCACAAAACCTGATAACTATGCAGGCCAGTTTTCTATAACTGAAACAAAATCCCTGAGATAATATACTTACAAGGAGAAAAAGTTTATTTTGGCTCACAGGTGCAGAGGTTTCTGTCCATGGTTGCTTGGCCCTATTGCTTTGGGGCTTGTGGTGGCAGTACATCACGGTAGGAGTTCACGCCAGTAAAGGCTTATTCACCTCATGGTAACCAGGAAGCAAAGACAGGCAGGGAGGGGCTGGGGTTCCAATATCCCCTTCAGGGGCACACCCCCAGTGATCTAACTTCCTTTCACTAGACCCTAACTCCTAAAGGTTTCATTATCTCCCAAAAGCACCACAGTTTGGGGGAACAGGCCTTCAACACATGGGCCTTTGGGGGACACTTGGGATCTAAACTCTAGCAGTGCTTCTCAGGTGTATCGCTTGCTTTTTGTAGGTCTCTGTGGCCTACTCGGTCAAATATCTACTATATCAAGTATTTCTTCTTCCTTGCTCACAAGATAGCAGCTAGCTCTAAGATAGCTAGGTGCCCAGCTTCAGGAGAGGGACTTTCCTTCTCAGGCTCCATTGTAGCTAAAGGAGACCACCAGAACCAGAAGTATGGAGAGACTTAGTATAGTATTTGTTAGTAAAGTATTTGTAAAGGTTTCCCCTCTACTCATTCTTTTTTCAATGCAGATAGGATAAGTGGAGCTGTTGGGACCAAACTGTGACCATGAAGCAAATAAAGGTCAACAAGCTGAGGCGGCCTGGGTAGAAAGACAGAGCCCAGGAGAGGGGAATAGTCGAACCAAGGCTGGTAACCACATGCCACTAGACCTCTCGAGATCAAAGAAAATGGATCCTTACACACTGAAGCCTTTGCTTGCCACATATTCCTTTACTCATGGCTGAATTCATCTCTAACTGATGCAAAAATCTGTAGGACTTAAACTGTGCCTTCTGATGCTGAGTCAGTTTCCACTCTTCTATTTTATTTTTTGAGTGTCTTGTTTTTGAGATAGGGTCTTGCTGTGTTGCCTAGCTGGCCTTGACTCCTAAGCTCACAGGGTCCTCCTGCTCAGCCTCTCACACACTAGGACTACAGAATTGGACCATGACACTCAGTCTATGGTGTTCTGTATTTATAGCTTCTAAAATGTTGCTGAACTCTTTTTTAGAGAGACAGAGAGAAGGACAGTGGGTGAGAGAGAGGGAGAGAGAATCAATTCCGTTCAATCCTTCGTGTGGCTTTCACTGCACTGACACTTTGCCGTGTATGTGGTGCTGGGGTTTGAACCCACATACTCGTGCATGCCAGGCAAGCGCCACAACCACCACTCCAGCCCCTTCACTGTTCTCTTTATCCTTTTCTATACATCTAGAATCCTTCCGGTCAGAATTGGGAGGGTGAAGATATAAATGTGCAATTGGCCATGTTCAACTGGAAGTCCTTCAATAACCACCTGGTTCCCATACACATTTAAGTATAAGAAATCTTCCTAATATGCAAATTTGGCCTTAATACTCCTCTGCTTAAATCTATTTGTTTTTGTTCCATGAGGGTAACAGTGAGCTGCTTTCAAGACTTGGAAAAGTTAAATGCCGCAAGGGGTGGATATGGGAAGAGTGAGATCATTGTCCCACCACTCACTATTTTCTTGGGGAAAATCTAGGGCACAAAGTCACCCTGGCCAATTGATGAAGGTTATTACTTTGTATGTCTTCCAAGTGAAAAGGTAATTAAAAAGTAGTGTTTGGTCATTTTTCCTTACAGCTGATGCTCCGTTGTGTGTAGCTAAATCGAAACCCAATTTTCATGCTATGCATTTGTCTTTATTAATTTAACAAAATAACAGGATGCTCAAAACATAAGAAAATGGTAACTTACCCTTCCCTTTTCAATCCCATCAGCAGTTTAGAACATATCTTTCCACATCTTATATAAATTTAGACAGACATATGAGTTATTATAGAGATTTTTAAAATGGGTTCATTCTGTACATAGCAGTCCCCTTCAGCGTGTATAGGCCTTCCTGGATTTGCGCATCATGTTACGCGGTGTGAATGTATTGCTATGTATTCAGCTATTGTCTTTTTTTTTTAAGCGAGAAGGACAGTGAGAGAGAGAGAGAGAGAGAGAGACAGAGAGAATCGATTTTTATTGAGTTTTTCACACGGCTTTCGTTGCTCCAACACTTAGTTGTGTACATGGGTGCTGGAGTTTGAACCCATGTACTCACGTAACCGCCGAGCCACTGCTCCAGCCCTCAGCTCCTGTCTTTTGACATTCAGACTGCATTTTCTCTTTGCCTCTACATGCTGTTGAAATGTCACTTTGTACTGTGCTTTTCTTTATCTACACTAGATTTCTCAGAGTATGCATTTTAAGTTCCAACAGGTAGAGCTAGATGACTTTCTCAAGGTCATCAGTAGCATGCAAATGTGCTCGTTTTCTCTGCATCCTTGTTAGAATTGAAGGTCTTTAACTGGCAGGAAAACATAATGTCTCATTTGCTGTTTTAATTTACATGTCTGATGGCAAGTTGAATAAATTGCCTCATCAATGGGAAAAAAAAGAAGTACTGTTTGAAGGGATTTGTGCATAAGGAGTGGGGAATGAAATCAAATAGTGGTGAGAAATATGAACAAAATGTGAAGTCAGAAAGAAGCCTGCTACCTATGCTGACAAAGTAACCGGACAGAGCAAGGTTTGGTTGTTGCCACTAGGGAGGACTATGAAACAGTAATAGTGGCACTGGAGAAGTGGCTCAGCAGTAGAGCATTTGCCTGGTGTGTGCAAGGACCTGGGTTCAAACCCTAGCATCACATACACAACTAGGTGTTGGAAAAACAAAAGCCAGATGAAAATATAAATAGTTTGACTCTCTTTCTCTCTCTAAAAATAAAGAAATAGTATTAATGATTGTGCTGAGCGCTGTGATGTGGTCTACATAGATAGCCTTTTCTGAGCTAAATAAAGGTCAAGCCCCATCCCAGGCCAGCACATATCCATTAATTGATGAATGGAGGGTATCTTAGATCCGGCTGCAATAATAAAATACCATAGATGAGGTGT